>JAOXYA010422563.1:0-17543 GCA_028565675.1 Sorex palustris
GTGGCAAACATGTTCAGTCCATAGTCTACTTTCACTTGCATCTCCCCTCCTGGGAGGATCCTCCAAACACCCTTTATCCCATTCATCTTTAACTTCTTTGTGCTCTGCCTCTCCTATCTGTTAATCTCTCATTTCCCCTAATCAGAATCTGTGATTTCTAACGTCAGATTCTTCAGAGATGTTTGGATTTTGTATTTGTAAGTAAAATATTCTTTTTCTCTTTCCTTTATGTCTTTTGCGTAGTTTACTTTAGAGCAATATAATTTTTTTGTGTAAACACAAAAAGACAGTTAATGCTACATGTTTGTAACTTGGGACTTAATTGACTCTGAATAACATTTACTCCTGAGTATCTGTCATATTTACTCAACGTAAGCCTCAGTTGCCCTTAGTTCTTAGCACCTCCCAAAAGAAGGTTCCAACGAAGGAACTTAAATAGACCCAGGGTAAGCTGTGAGCTACCCAGGCTTCAAAAAGGGACAGATCAAGCACCATAAAACTTATCTAAGTTAAGAGCATGGTTAAGGACAAACTCTGTCATGACCCAAAGAGAAGTAACTGGATAAGGACCCTACTGGGGTTAGGAAGGTTTAATCTGGTTTGAGGACTGTAGTTTGGGATCTACAGTGAATGTGCTCAGGAGAGCCACACTTTAGGCTTAATATATCTCTTACTGTGTCCATACAAAATTACTATAAAGATTATTAAAAGTAAATTTAAGATGACCATTTAAATAAATATGAACTAAGGAAAGGAGAAATATGCCCTTAGATAAAATTTTGCCCTTGAGAAGATCTCCTAGCAGGATGAGACCTTTGTCTTAGAAGAGCTTCTTCAGAAAGAAAGGCTTTACATATTTTGATTTTGCTATCTTACCTATGTGTAATTGCTACCCCCAACCTTGGAGGTGGGGGTTTTGACTAACATGGGGAGACTGGAATACAAGATAGTAATGAGACTAGTCTGAGGAACCGTAGGATATGGGAATGAGGAGCAGGGGGAGACTGGAATGGGGCACCACAGTGAGATTGGAGTAGGCATATGGGGAGAATGGAATAAATGGCAGAACCGAGACTGGAATAAATGATGACTGATCACCAACCAGCTTGGCTGAGCTGTTTTCTCCTTCATGCATCTGTTGGTGGCAGAGGGCAGCTGGGTTTGGGAGGCGGCTTATGGATACCAAATGAGCATGGCTCAAGCCCACATTTTGGAAACACACACTAGGTTAGATTTTTTTTAAGTTTAGTGGCTTTATCTTTTGTAATTTGCTTGTTTGTTTTTGGGTCACATCTAACATCTAATGGTACTCAAGGTTAGTCCTGGCTCTGCACTCAGAATTTACTCTGGAGTTTCTTGGAGGACCAAACGGGATGTTGGGGATGGAATCTGGGTCAGCTATATTTAAGCTAGAGTCCTACCCTGTCTTTCCAGTTCCTATCTTTAGCAATTTTTATTTACTAATTGCAAACAATAGTGCCTGATTTGGTACATGCAAATGTATATTTTCCAATTTATACTCATTATAGCACAGCTGGTAGGGTGTTTGCCTTGCACGCAGCCGACCTGCCGATTCCTCCATCTCTCTTGGAGAGCCTGGCAAGCTACCAAGAGTATCGTGCTGGCACGGCAGAGCCTGTCAAGCTCCCCATGGCATATTCAAAATGCCAAAAACAGTAACAAGTCTCACAATGGAGACATTACTGGTGTCCATTCGAGCAAATCGATGAACGAAGGATGACGGTGCTACGACAGTGCTACAGTGCTATCTTCAAATATTGAATCTCCCTATTTTAAATTTTGAACTTGCAAATATCAATAAATTAAAGTATTTAAAATATTTAGTGATTGCATGAATATTAATTCAAAGAATGATTAAGTTTTCTTATTTAATGGAAAAGATGTAAATAACTTCAATTTGTTATGTCTTCTAAGAAGTTAAAATGAGCATATGAATATTTATCCTTTCTTAGCATGCTATACTTATTACTGTTAAAACAAATCAACTTGATGAGTTGACTCTGAAAAGTGATGTTTTGTAGAAGATATAGACCTCTAAGGTATTTTAATTTTCTCGCTTAATAATTAAATTCTGTTTTTATAAGACTTCAATTCTTATGACAGATAGTGCCATAAAGAGAAAACTAGAGTTGAATGTGTTTTATTAATCCTTGGGATACACACACACACACACACACATTGTCATCCCATTGTTCATTGATTTGCTAGAGTGCACTCAGTAACATCTCTATTGTGAGATTTGTTGTTACTATGTTTGGCATATCAAATACGTCACAGGTAGGTTGCCAGGCTCTTGCTGGGCTCTCTGAGAGGGGTGGAGGAAATGAACCTGGGTCAACTGGGTCGGCTGGCTGTGTGGAAGGCAAACACATTGCCTGCTGTGCTATTGCTCCTGCCCACACTTGGGATACAGAAAGGAAAAATAATTTTGAGTTTGGAAGAGAATAAAGCAAGTGCAAAGTATACCAAAAACCTCAGGAAGTAGAGTATGGAACCCTCAATTAGTCACAAAAAAATAGATAAAGGTCATAATGTGTGGTAAAGAAACATTGACATAATATTTGGAGCATATTTGGAGTTAATTACATTCTGAAGACTTAGAGACTGTCGTTTAAAGTCCCTATGAGACAACCATGTCTCAGAAAATCAAGTGCCTTAGAATCAGATTAACTAAGAAGGTAAAGGACCTGTATAGAGAAAACTGAAAAACACTACTTCATGAAATAAAAGAGCACATAAGGTAATGGAGACACATTCCCTGCTTGTAGATTGAGAGAATTAACATTATAAAATGACAACACTCCCCAAAGCATTATACAGATTCAATGCGGTCCCTATAAAAAATCCATGACATTTTTCAAAGAAATTGATCAAACACTCCTGGAATTCATATGGAACAATTACCCCCACCAAAAATCTAAACAATCCTTGGAAAAAAATAAGATGGGTAACATCACCTTTTGTAACTGCAAAATGTACTGCAAAGCAGTAGTATTTAAAACAGCATGGAATTGGAATAAAAGCAGACCTGCAGACCAATGGAATAGGGATGAATATCTAGTCACCCCTCTTAAATATATGATCATTTATATTATATTTCATAAGGGAGAAAGAAATATGAAGTGGAACAAAGAAACCCTCTTTAACAAGTAGTGCTGGGAGAACTGAGCAGCTACATACAAAAAACTGGACTCAGACCTCTATCTAATGATAAGCACAAAAGTCATATAAAAATGATTAAAAACAAATCCATAAGGTACATGGAAGAAAATGTCGCCAAAACCCTCCACAATACTGAAGCAAAAGATATCTTCAAAGATAAAATGTCACTGACCAAGCAAGTGGAAGCAAAGATAAACAAATGGAACTAAATCAAACTAAGAAGCTTCTGCACCTCAACAAAAAACAAAAACAAAACAAAACAAAAACAGTGTCCAAGATACAAAGACAGCCGATGGAAAGGGTAAGATTATTCACCCAATGACATTCTGATAAGGGGTTAATATTAAAGATATACAGCATACCGGTTGAAGTTTACAAAAAAAAAAAGAATCCAACTCCATCAAAAAATGTGGAGAGGAAATGAACAGAGACATTCTCAAACCCTTCCTTTCTCTTTCCCCCTTCCTCCCTCCCTTCCTCCCTTCCTCCTTTCCTCTCTCCCTCCCTCCCCCTCCCTTCCTCTCTTTCTCACACCAAACAGTGCTCAGTACCTAGCTCTCTGCTCATGGATCACTCCTAGAGATGTTCAGGGGAACATATACAGTACCAGAGATCAAACCAGGGTCAATGGCATGCAAGGCAAGTGCTTTAACCCCTGCACTATCTCTTTAGGTCTCTTGCTCTCTCACTCTCTCTCTCTCCTTCTCTCTCTTTCCTTCCTTCCTTCCTTCCTTCCTTCCTTCCTTCCTTCCTTCCTTCCTTCCTTTTTCCTTCCTCTCTCTTTATCCTTTATTTCCTTTCTTAACTCAGGGTTCACACAAGCTAGGCAAGCATTCTACCACTGAGCCACATCCCTGCCCCCTTATTTTTCTTTCAAGCCCCAGCACTGTTGTGGGAGGGTGTGTGGTGCTGGCATCCAGTTCAGGCCTGTAATGCTCAGCATGTGCTCTACCACTGAGCTCTCTCCCCTAGTCAGGTCATTTATAAAGATGAATGTACATTTTCCAGGAACAGAATAACAGTGAATCTGTATTTCAAGTTATCCCGGACAGAGGCTGGGGGAGATGGGTAGCTCAAAGGATTGCAACAGATGTTTGCATGTAGGAGCTCCATGGTTGATCTCTGCCATCCCATAATCCCCTGAACTCTGCAAATAGGGGAGCCTGAGGACCACAGGGTGTGGGCCCCCCCCCGCAAAAAAAACTGGTCAGAATTAAAAATTATAAACAAAAATAATAATCCTGGACAGTTTCCATGGCACAGCTATTGGTGGTTGAGAGTCTTATACTGTCTTCTATGCACTTGCCAACAATCACAAACACAACCTTGTTCATCCTCAAGGAAAGCTTTCTAACTAGCAGTTGAGTCACTGGGGTGAAAAAGATAGAACAGCAGGTAAGGCACTTGCTTTGCATGCTGCTGACTTGGCATCCCGTATGATTGATTCCCTGAGCAACACCAGGAGTAATTCCTGAGGTCAGACTCAGGAATAAACCCTGAACATCACCAGGTGTGGCTCCCCAAAACAAACAAACAAAAAAATCGAGCCACGGACAAGGAAGCAAGCAACATTCTGGGAATCAGCAGGGGTTACCCCATGGCTGTGTGTGTGTGTGTGTGTGTGTGTGTGTGTGTGTGTGTGTGCGCACACACACACACGCGCACGCACACATCTATACTAGAGCTCCTCCAGCTTCTAAAGTGCCTAGGGAGTTCTTGTCCAGGCTCCTGACAGTGGGTGTTGGAAGGGCAGGGAGGGCTGAGGAGAAGTGGACAGCAGGCCCTGCTCTCAGCTCCCCCAGGTCCCTCCTGCAGGGTGCATTTCTTCTACAGGAGGGCCCAGGCAAGCCAGCCACCAAGGCCACATTGGGTCTCTGTTTGGGTGACTTCTGTTGTAAGAATTTTCAGGGCGCAGGGTCGGAGAGATAGTAAAGGGGACAGGGCTTTTTCCTTGCACGTGTCTGTCCCAGGTTCGTTCGCGGGCTCCCCCAAGCACTGCCAGGAGTAATTCCTGAGTGTAGGTCAGGAGTGACCCCAAAGCATTGCTGGGTGTGGCCCCCAAAGCAAAAAGAAACAAAACAAAACAAAAAATAGAATTTTCAGGGTGCTCTCAGGTGAGAGTGGGGAGTGAAGGAGGAGAAGCTCTGCTGTTGTATCTCAGTCAGGGGGTCCTGTCTGTGGGAGACCTGAAAACTCAGGGAAAGACAAGGAGAAGCCACAGACTTGCAGGGACTGGCTGTAAGCTTTACTCCACCTGGAGGTGATGACTGAGCACCTCTTCTCCCAAGGCCCCTTCCGGACAGACACTGAAGCCTTTCCAGCCTGCTCTACTGCCTCATTTGTGGGAAGCCTCAGAGCCCATCCTGTCTATATTTCTAGGGCATCTAGAAATCACGGTGCTGATTCAGCTCATGTATTTGTCTGCCAGTGTATGTCTCTGCTGTCTGGCACAGTGGGGAGGTGCCACACTGTCCTGACCAGTCCCGTCTTGAGGCTGGGGAGATGCCCATAGCCTAATGTATTATGCTCCATCTGGGGGTACTTGGCTTGGGACTGACCCAACCACGGTATCTATCTCAGTAGCTGCACCTGTCCCAGGCTCTCTGCCTCACTAGGATTCAATGGGATAATGGGAAACATGGAGGAGGAATTCATCCAAAGGCAGCTTCAGCTGTGGAGATGCTCAGTGGGCTGGAGCATATGCACTCCAGGAGGAAGCACTGAGTTTGCTTCTCAGCTCTGCACAATCATCTGAGCCCTAAGCCAGGGGTGGCCCCTGGGCATTTCCAGGCATGGCCCAGAACACAAGACCAAAGTTAAAAGGAACGGTAGCTCCTCTATTCTTATGATTGACCTATGTCATTCCATAAATGCCATTGCGGCCATCAGATCACTTCCTGTTCATAGATGTGTGGTTTCCAGGTGTAAATCCTGACCTCCTTGACACAGACCCCAAATCTCATAGTGCTCTTTCCTCTATGTCTTGCCTAGAATAAATGAGCCCTCACCATAATCTTCCCCATGCCACTCCCTCTCAGAGTGTGCTGTACCCATTCTTTTTTGGGAGGGATTTGGGGGGATACCTCCCCAGCTATGCTCAGGCCTTACGCCTAGCTCTGCACTCAAGGATCATTCCTGGAGGTGCTCAAGGGACCGTATTCAGTGCTGGGGATTGAACTGAGGTCAGCTGCATGCAGGGCCTTACATCCTGCACTATCTCTCCAGCCCCATTTTTTCTTTTCACTCTAGTTTTGATTCCAGGGGTGTGTGTGTTGGTGGGGCAGGGGGAGGCCTGTCAATCAGTGGTGAACAGTCCCAGGTCTCACTGAGTATCCAGTGATACTCAGCCCAGCCCTGCTAGTCCGATGGTTCAGTGCCCTGCCTGGAGATGCAATGCTGCTTGGGCCCAGTGGTATGGGAAGGTATCAGGGCCATACCCAGCAGTATTCAAGAGTCAGCAGGGCTACGTTCGGCGGGTACTTGGGGGGCTGAGCTGTGTCTGGGATTCAGCTCGTGACCTGGTGCATGTCTGGCATGTGCTTCAGTCCCTTGAGATGTTTCTGCAGTTCCCTGGTGCTTCCTTTGAGGCTGACTTGTCAATCCACACCCAACTCTCGAGGAATAAACTGCAACCCAAGCATCAGGGTGGTAGCAATCATCACCAGATTCACTTCTCTTGAATCTAAAGTTTGGACCTTGATTCTGAAGCAGGGGTTTAGGGATTCTACCACTGCCTGGGCAGTGTAGAGGGGAGGAAGCCTCTGTGATCTGAATCTCTTTATGGCCCTAGCAGATTCTCCCTGGGATGAGAGACAGGAAAGATTTCTTGAATTTGCAGTGAAGCATCATCAAAGCCCAGGGGCACGTGTCCTGAAAACCCACTCTTTCTGAGCTCGTCAGCTATGACGTGGTGATAGCAGAAAGCCAGGGCAGTTATTTAAACACAGGCAACAAGGTTTGAGGCAGAGGGAACTGAGGGCTGATACCCAGAGGGTATCAGAGGGTCTGGGGCTGATACCCAGTTTGGCAGCTCCATGAGAAATATGTAAGGAGGCCAGAGCTTTTCTCTCTTCCTTTAATCACCTGCCACTCAGACTTCTTGGCTCAGCTTCGTGCTTTTCACATGTTCAGTTTAGTTGTGCAAACGTTGACCCATAAGCTTAATCAAGCCCTGCAACCTGGGGGTGGGGAGTGCAGTGGTGAGGGCACATGTCTAGCATGCATCTGATCTGGTCCAATTTCTGTGGTCCCCTGAGCACCACCAGATGCAGCCGTGGAGGTCCTCAAGCACTGCAGGGTGTAGTCCAGAGGGTCCCCAGCAGTGCAGGGTGGCCTGGGTAACTCCTGGTACCCAGGGCACAAACAGCATTGCATCCTCAAGACCCTTGCAATGAACTGAGACTAGCTGACTGAAAAATGTCAGTGAGCCTCCAAATCTTTGGAGCATGATTCAGAAGACAAAAGAAGAAAACTCTGGAGAGATAATACAGCAGGTAAGGGGCTTATCTTGCATGTGGCCAAACCAGGTTTGATTCCCTGCACCTCATATGGTTCCTCAAGCCCCACCAGCCCTTGTCCGGCCAACAGTGATTCATGAGCAAAAAGCCAAGAGTAAGAATAACACCAAGTGTGGCTCCAAAACCAATCCATCTCCCTGCCCCAAATAATAACTCCACTGTGCCCTGATTTACAAGGGATGTATTACATCCATTTCTCCCACTCCCTCTTCCCTGTCCTTTAGAATTTCATTGAGTAGTTTGTTGTTTACATACATCATTTATATTTATATATGTATATGTGGAGGTCATACCTGTAGCACCCAGGGAACCAGGGCCAATCCTAGCGGTGCTCAGGTGTCTTGCGGTGCCAGAGATCAAACCCAGGGACTCACACAGGTCAGGCCTGTGTTCTGCTGCTTAGGTTCTCTCCCTACCCTCATTAGTATATTGGGCAGGCACTTGCCTTGTATCTGGCCAACACAGGTTTGATCCCAGGTACCACATATGGCCCATTGAGCAGTAGTGATCCTTGAGCACAGAGTCAGGAAGAAGTCCTGAGCACAGCCAGGGTATAACCCCAAACCAAAAGCAAACAAAAGTCCCAGTAGTAGTTTTGAAAGACAGACTTTGCCAGCTGAAGTCAAATCCTGATTTAAAACTTTATCCATCTTCTTTCGATCTTCACTTTCTTGGCCTGTCCAACTGATTTCAATACTACTCAATATAATTATGGACATCGACTATAGTGACAAATTTCAAAATGTAACTTATGAGTCATCAATGTGTGCCTAGAGTTGGTGCTCCAAAAATAGCTGTTAAATAGATGCCCCCAATAACCAAGTTCTTTCTCCTGAGAGGGGAGTAGGGAGTATGCAGATGGGAACAAAATGTCCCAGGAGGAAGCAGGAGAGAAGAACGCTTATTTGACTTCTTTTTCTGGTGTGGAGTTCTGGGGTCTACTCCAAGCTCAGTGCCTGGGAATAACTTCCAAAGTTACCTGGTGCAGGGGTCCAAACCTGGGTTCCTGTATACAATGCACATGCAAAGTGCTTTGGGCTGCTGAACCCCCCAAATGGAGGGGGTGGGAAAGGACACCTGTACTGGGGAGATGCCAGCTGGCAACCCAGCCTACATTTCCACTCTTTTCCTTGTAATAAGATCTTCCATTTCCAGCTGCATTCACAGTGGTGAGAACTGAAACCCTGTTTTCCATCACTCCTCACTGCTTTTTGCCTTTGCTCTCCCCAGCCCCGCCCCCAGTCTCCATGCTGAGAAGGTAACATGAGTTTGTGGCTCCACTTAGCACCCCTGAGAAAGCACTGGTTAAGAGGAACCCCTGCAGCCTGAAAGATTTGCTGCCCCTACAAAAGGTGAATGATTTTCTTTCTCTTCAGCACCTCACAAAGGCTCAGCCCTGAACTTTAGCTGTAAAACCCTGCAGCAGCGTGCTTGCCAGGGGCTCAGGCCTCTGAGCATCCCACGCCCCCGGAATCCTGCAGATCAGAGCACAGGCCCGGGTGCTCATGAGGATGATGCTCAGTTATCAGCATATGCTCCCAAGCAGGGCTGGGGAGCCAGGCAGTGGGCGCGGTGGGGGCGCATTCTCATCACACCCAACATTCTGAGAGCGGAGGTGTGGAGAGTGTGGGGTCTCCTGGGAGCAGCTGGGACTCCCAGTGCAAAGAGCTTTCTTGGTTTTTTGTTTGTTTGTTTTTTGGGTTTTTTTTTTGTTTGTTTGTTTGCTTTTGGGTCACACCCGGCAATACACCGGGTTTACTCCTGGCTCTGCACTCAGGAATTACTCCTGACAGTGCTCAGGGGCCATATGGGATGCTGGGAATTGAACCCCGGTCAGCCTCGTGCAAGGCAAACACCCTGCCCGCTGTGCTATCACTCCAGCCCTGAGAGGAGCTTTCTTGGGCACAGGATTAACTCCAGGACAAAAGGCAGCAGTGGCCAGGACCAATGAGGGAGGGAGATGATCGAACTGAGGCAGGAGGGTGCCCCATCTTACAGGCCACTACAAAATACTGGAGGACAATGCAGCTTGAGATGTGAGAGAAGAGCGAGAGAGAGAGAGAGAGAGAGAGAGAGAGAGAGAGAGAGAGAGAGACAGAGACAGAGACAGAGAGACAAAGAGAAAGAGTGTGTGCCATAGTGGCAGGTTGTGGGACAGAGCAGTGTTAAGGGAAGGGAAACTGGGACCACTGGTGGTGGGAAAAGTACACTGGTGAAGGGATGGGTGTTGTAACATTATATGACTGAAATCCAATCATGAACAACTTTGTAAATGTGTATATCACAGTGATTCAATTTTTAAAAAATAAATAAATTGGGGTGGGTGGGGGGAAGCATATACTTCTTGCCCCTGAGCTGCCTGGGTCCTTGAGCATCTCTGGGGAGGCCCATATCAATAGCCATCAGATCACTAAAACATAGAGGGGTATGGGAAAGTGGGGCAGCAAAGGGGCACAGGAACCTGTTAGGGGTGCAGAAATATTGAATGGCTATTGAGTTCATGCCCCCTGCCAGGTACTGTGCCAACTCTAGGGACTGGCCCATGGAAACACTGACACCCCAATTTCCCTTGAACCTTGGTGAGTGCCAGATCTTGTCCCCACCTCTTGTACTGAGAGATCAGACAGATCAGATGGTGCAATGTGTCTCCCCTGTGTCCCCAAGT
Source organism: Sorex palustris (assembly GCA_028565675.1). Lineage (NCBI taxonomy): Eukaryota > Metazoa > Chordata > Mammalia > Eulipotyphla > Soricidae > Sorex > Sorex palustris. Next base: position 10,366 of record JAOXYA010422563.1, read on the forward strand.
GCCGAAGCAGCGAGACTTAAACAATGCTGCCCCCCTCAGTTCTCATGTCTGGAAGGGGTTCTGTGTGACAGCAGTAGGGTGGGGGGGGGGTAGGGGCGTCTGAGGGAGCCTGACCTTTGGCAGCAGCCTCCAGAGCTGGAAGAACCCCAGATCCCTGCCTCGGGGTCACCTTCCCCTCCAGCACCCCACCTGATGATCCCCCTCCTTTGTCAACCAAGGTTCTTCTGGGCCAGCTGAGACTGTAAGGAGGGTGTGCATTGAACCTCAGGCCATAGAAAATAGCTGTGGAGCCGGGGGTGGGGGAACGGGGGTTAGAGAGATAGCACAGGTGTAGAGTATTTGCCTTGCAGCTGACCCTGGATCAATCCCCACCACCCCATATGGACCCCTCAGCACTGCTAAGAGTGATCCCTATGCACAAAGCCAGGAGTAATCCCTGGGTGTGGCCTCAAATTAAAAAAAAATCTGGCGAATGAAGCTTGTTCAGTTCAAAGTGGTGAGCCATGGCACAGATATCTGGCTTGCCCAAAGAGACCATCAGCGCTTTCAGGGCCCTAGAGGGGTAAGATGGAGACTCCTTGGTCTCTTGGCCTGTGACCTCCTCCCTAGCCACAGAGGTGATGGACTGTGAGATGCTGAGGGCTGTGTTCTTTGAAGTCTATGGCGTTTGCTGCTTATCAAGTCTCCCTGGGTTTCCAGTCCTTGTACTCAATGCACCTTGGGATTTATTTAATCCTTCCAACACACTAATGAGGAGGCACTATCGTTCCTGTTGCTTCTTGCACATGCCCAGCCCAGGGTTGATTCCTGACACCACAATGTGGTTCCCCTTAACATGGCCAGGAGTAAGCCCTGAGCATTACTGAGAATGGTCCAAAAACAAAGGCTAGAGGGAACAGTACAGCAAATAGGGTGCTTGCCTTGTACACAGTTGACCTAGGTTCTAGCTCTTGCTAGAAACATGTGGTCTCCTGAGCACTTCCAGCAGCGACCCCTGAGCACAGAGACAGGAGTAAACCCTGAGCAAAACAGGGTATGGCCCCCAAACCAAAAGTCAAACCCTCCACTACCACCACCCCTCTGCCCCCCAAGGAACCTCATCCAATAAAAACCATGATACACAATACCCAGTGGAGCAGACAAGGAGACTGAAGCCCCAAGGTCAGATATGCAAAAGGTCAGAGCACGACATGGCACTGCAGGCATCCGGCCCAGCCCTTCTGACCCCACTTTTCCTGAGAGATTACTTGTCCCCAGTCCCCATTCCTGAATCCAAGGTGGAAAGTTGCACATATTTGCTTTGGTTTTGTTTTGGTTTTTGTTTTGGGGTCATATCCAACAATGTTCAGGGGTGACTCCTGGCTCCGAACTCAGGAGATCACTCCTGGTAGTGCTCAGGGGAAGAATGGAATGCTGGGGATTGAACCTGGGTCAGTTGTGTACAAGGCAAGCTCCACACCCACTATGCTATCTCTCTCTCTCTTTTCAATGTACCAAGTGGCTCCAGCAACCTGACACTTTCCTTCATAGAGCGCTGACCTTTCCAGTGTCTTTGTCGCCTGAACCACCTGCCAGGCAAGGAGAAAGTCTTGATCAGCACCTGCTTCTTTTTCCTCCTGACATGGAGCCCGCCTGCACCGCTGATGCCTTGGCAGATGAAATATGAGCGGCTGTATGCCCCTGCCCCTGCCCCCAAGGCCTGGAGAAGCACCGGAGTCTTCTGCACCTCTTTTTTTCCCTTCTGCTCTCTCATTGCTGGAGGGATTCACAGAGCCACAAACAGAGCTTGGGTCCCCTCATTGGGATTATACCCACCCCCAACCAAGAGCATTCTTTTAGAACTCTTTTGAGGGGAGGGGAGGCAGTGTGGAGGGGCATACCTGGTGATGCTCAGGGGTTACTCTTGGCTTCGTACTTGGGAATTACTCCTGGAAGTGCTCAAAGGACCATAGGGGATGCTGGGGATTAAACCCAGTTGGCCACATGCAAGACAAATGCCCTACCGACTGTACTATTGTTCCAGTTCTTCTGTGGTGTTCTTGAACAACAAACTTCCCTTGCCTTTGGGTCACTGTACAGTTTGAAGTTTACTTACTCCGACAGCCTAACTTGCTCCAAGACACTAGTTTCTTTGCTTATAAAGACTGAGATCAGCTGCCTTTGAGATCAATAAAAACTCATGCAGGTGCTTGTGGAAACTTCTGATTTCCCTGTAGTCCCGTTTTCAAACATGACCCTTTCCCACAAACACATACACATGTGCTGAGGAAGGAGGGAGAGGAAGCTGGGGGTGGGGTAGCCCACTCAGTGCTACGTTACCGCATCTGATTCCATCCAGTGAGGTCCCGTTTCTCTTGGGGCTGGAGCCTGGGGGCCTCAGTCCTGGTGCTGTGGTGCTGCCAGGGGCTGTGGCGGTGCTGCTGCGGGAACCACCAGCTGTGAGGGCTGGGGCTCCCCCAAGAGCAACATCTGCAGAGTTCTGCTTCTTACAGTACGTGGAGGAGGCGGTGGGCAGGGCACCTCTGTGGCTAAAGGCAGAGATGGAAGTGTCCACGCTATAGCGGCTCATGCCCACGAGGCTCGTCAGGCACTCCTCGGTGGAAACGGTTGTGTCTGAGCAAGAGAAGGCAGAGCAGAGAAGCCGAGATGAGAGAAGAGCTCACAAGGAGCGCCAGCACCTGGTCTTGGCCAACCTTTGTCAGTGGCATGGGGAGACGGAAGCAGAGAAGGAAAGAACCCCACAGTAGAATCCCAGACGGCAGCTCCCCAGTGAAGAGACACCCAAGAGGACACAGAGTGTGTGGTGGCTAGGATGGGGACATCTGTTCTGCCGGCAGAGGGGAAAATGGACCTTCCCAATTATTAAAGGCTGGGAAATAAAACCCAGACAAAGCTCATTGCCCCCTCCATGGCCTCTGGAAACATCTCTGGAACATCTCCAAGATGCCCCCCCTTCCTGGGGCACCCATGAAACTCTCCCTTTTTGCTCCCCCTCCCTCCTACCACCTCACCTGGCCTGGCCCAGGGTTCCTGGGAGAGAGGAAAGGAGGAGGCGTGAGGTATCAGAGGTGGGGAAGCTGCTGAAGCCTGGGCCACCGATGAGTGATGATTCTCCCTCTTGCCCCCTATCCTCAGCCCCAACATACAGGAGGATCTGACCTTCTACCAGGGCTAAGCTAACAGACACACAAATGCTGACACTCTCCAAACCCTAGGACGAGAGATGAAGAGATTGTGCAAAGTCCAGGGATCCAAAGAGCCTGCCAAGTGCATCCTCATCAACTCCCACCCAAGGATCTCAGAATTGTCTACACTTTTATTTATTTTTTAGTCTACACTTTTAAAACTCAGTGTTCTAGCCAATTGAACTGTCTCAGAGTTATTATGTGCAGCTGAATGGTGTATGCATATAAGTGTGCAGAGGTGGGGAGTGGGAGAACGTTATTTTATTTTAAGGAGAAAGTCCAGATGAATTCTAGAACTAGGAAGAGAAAGGACACTATTCTAATAATTCTGTCTCGTCCATCTCTCTCATTCCAGATAAGATCACATCTTATTACCCCCATGAATAAATACCCATATATCATACATGATTTGAACATAGCTATGCATACTCAAGAAAAATGCACTAGAATAACAAAAACCAATGGATCCTCCAAGGTGGGCCAACAGGGAAATACAGTGGGAGCTAGGGGATCCATATGTCTTCCTTCTGCCGGAAGCCTCTCACAATGCAGGGATTAAAAGATTAAGATCCAATTCTGCTAGAGGAGCCAGCAACTCTTCTTACAGATGGGAGTGGGCATAGAAGTAAATGTCATTGCATATGGGATAGCTAAACTGATGCCCAGAATGAAATTTGTATCTGCATGTACTTACATTAAAAGTGAGAGAGAGAGAGAGAAAGAGAGAGAGAGAGAGAGAGAGAGAGAGAGAGAGAGAGAGATCTCAAAGTAATTACCTAATCCTCTAGATTAAGATACTGGCAGGGGAAAGTAAGCTAAAGCTAAAGCCAGCAAAAAAAAATTAAATAAATATTAGAGCAGAAATTAACTAGAGAATAGAAAAATAATAGAGAAGATAAACAAAACCAAAAGCTGGTTGTTTGAAAAGAACAAAGCTAATAAAGTTTGGACTAGATTGGCTAAGAAGAATTATTAGAATCAGAGAGAATGACTAGAAATTACTAGAATTGTAATTGAAAGCTGATATTATGACTAATCTGACAGAAAAGTAAGGGATTAATTAGGAATGAATAATTACAGCCCAATAAATTAGATAATTTCAAAGAAATGGATAAGGGCAAAACTAATTTGAAATGAAATAGATAATCCCAGTAAAGTTATTAGAAAAATTACTTAGACATGTCATCACAAAGAAATTCCAAACCCAGTTGGCCTTACAGGAAACTTCTACCAAGATTTAAATTAAAAATTAGAACCAATTCTTCACAAACTCTAAAAAAATAGGAGTGTAATGAGTTAAATGTGTTTACCCTGCCCCAAATTTCATATGTTGAACACTTAAACCTCAATCTGACTCTATTTGGATATTTGCAAGATAGTGCAGGGCAAATCCAATTAGCACTGTTTATTTGACTTGGGGCTGGAGAAGGGTTAAGGCACTTGCCTGACATGCAGCTGACCCAGTTCAAATCCGAGCACCACACATGGTCCCCAAGCACTGCCAGGAATCACTCTTGAACACACATTCAGGAATTGCCCCTGAGCACCACTGGGAGTGGGCTGGAGCGACAGCACTACGGGTAGGGCACTTGCCTTGCGCATGGCCCACCCGGGTTTGATTCCTTCGTCCCTCTCGGAGAGCCCGGCAAGCTACCAAGAGTATCTCGCCCTCACTGCAAAGCCTGGCAAGCTACCTGCCTGTGACGTATTCGATATGCCAAAAACAGTAACAACAAGTCTCACAATTTGTTACTGGTGCCCGCTTGAGCAAATCGATGAACAATGGGAGGACAATGCTGCAGTGCTACCACTGGGAGTGACCCACATGCCCATTGGGCAAAACAAACAAACAAGCAAACAAACAAACAAAACAAAGCAACAAATACTGCTTGGGACACTAAGACACAGGTTAAGCCAAGCAACCAAGGGCACACATGCTCTAAGCCTCCTAACCCTGTATTTGGACAGTGCTGTCAGGATGCTGGTCTCTGAGCTCTCCCCTCGATGATGTCTATAGCATCTCTGCCCTCTGGGTTGGGAGACGCTTATAGGACAAGGCCAAGGAGCAGCCCATAGAGCTTTACAGCAGGCTGCTTCCTGACAGTTAGGAAAAGGAAAAGGCACATTAATGGACCACTTTATCTGGCTACATGATCTAAACTGCTAGCAACAAGGCTACCATCACTTTCCTTTTATTGAGAAGTTCCCAGACTCTGGGAGACTAAACCTTTTGGTGTCTCTGCTGTTGGGAGCTTTAGTGTGTTTGAGGAAGCGGCTCAGAGACTCGCATTCAAAAGGTGCCCAATAAATATTTATTGAGTAGATGTTTGGCCCAGTGAAAGCAGTAAGGCAGCCATGCCAGAAACGCCACATTAATATTCAGATTATGAAGGGCTGAGTAGAACTGCTTTATGTATATGCATGATAAACAATGCCAATGTTTTAAACATTTATTCGCTCATTAATTATTGTACAGCCAAGTTAACTGCGCCTATGGATTCTCCTAGTCTAAGGTAGCGAAGGCAAATGATTCATTCCTCTGTACTCTTGTTGGAAAATGTAAATGCAGATGGAAGATTATTATTTGCTTACAATGTGTGGCAACAGCAAATGGGAACATGGATTTTATTGGTTTAGAAAAACTGCTGACGTCCATGGTGGAGATTAAAGGTAATAAAATCCGGCTTCTGGGCTATGATCCAAATGAATTCATCAGAAGTAGCGACGACTTGAGGGAGCACAAGGCAGGAGGAGAGGAGGAGTCCTCTCCACAGCAAGGGAGGCTGGTGATGGGGATGTGCGCCTGGGGCCCCCATGGAGACCAACCCCCAGGCCCAGACAGGATGCTGCACTCTGAGGCTCCCAGGAAGCCAGAGTGATTTATACCAGGACTCATACCATCATTTCCTGATGGAGTGAGAAGAAAGCTCCATCAGGTGCATGCCCCAGGGCGCCACTCAGAATGGATGAGAGGCATCTGCTCAAACCTGGTTGGAGCAGCCTTTTCTTCCCTGTTTGAAGGAGAAGTGTTGATGCTTACACCACACCTGGTGCAAACATGACTGCTCTGGGCTGAAGAGAAATCACAGAGCTAAAGGTGCTTGTCTGGCATGTACCTTAGTCCTCAGCACTGCCAAGGATCACTCTGGAACACAGAGCCAGGAGAAACCCCTGAGCATCCCTGGGGCGACCCACCCCCACCCCACCTTCCACCCCAAAAGTAAATAAAAACAAAAGTTTTGTTTTTTTAGGCTACACCCGGCTGTGCTCAGGGCTTAGTCCAATCATGGAGATTGAATTCAGAGCCTCATGGGTACAAGACCTGTACTTCAGACCTCTGAGCCACATCACCAGCTGAATAAATATTACTTTTCATTTTTATTTTATTTTTTGATGGCAGGGTACACCACCCAACTAGTGCTCAAGTAGCCCTGGGGAAATTTCCGGTGGTTCTCAGCCAGGTCAGTGGTTCAATGTGAGAGTCCCAAGGATATGGTGCTGCAGGGCTCCGTGGTGCCAAAGATTACCCAGGAGACATTGGTGGTGCCAGGAGCCTCCAGGGCTACACCCAGCAATGCTCAAGGAGGCTGCATGGTACCAGGATCAAAGCCTGGTTGGCTCAGGCCAGACATGCACCTTAATCCCTGTACTATTGCTTGGCCCTGAATGTTACTTTTTAATAGTCACATATTTTAGAGTGCATAAATAAAATGCAGTGCAAACTATGATTTCACTGACATAGTGTGTGTGTTTCCAAAAGAAAAGTGTGGGGGGCATGCAGGACTTGAGCGTTGGGTGGCTGAGGACCGCTCCCCAGGCTGGATGTCAGCGATGGACAAAGGACCAGGGGAACGGGGGTGATGGGGGGATAGAGAAATTGGGTCTGGGCCCCAGGCTGGTTTGTATCACTGTATCACTGTCATCCCATTGTTCATCGATTTCCTTGAGCAGGCACCAGTAACATCTCCATTCGTCCTAGCCCTGAGATTTTAG
>JAOXYA010422666.1:0-17542 GCA_028565675.1 Sorex palustris
CTTTTCTTCTCTCTCTCTCTCTCTCTCTCTCTCTCTCTCTCTCTCTCTCTCTCTCTCTCTCTCTCCCTTCCCCTCCTCCACCCACCCCCACCTTTTGGGCATTATGGTTTGCAGTACAGGTACTGACAGGTTATCATGTTTGTCCCTTCCTTCCTTTACCTCCTTTCCGCATTCAGTTCTTGACCAGAGTGATCATTTCCTACTATCATTGTCACAGTGGTCCCTTCTTTATCCTAACTTCCCTCCCCTCCCACCACTTGTGGCAGGCTATAGTTTCTTTTTCATGTTGTCCCCTACTTCATCAGAGTTCAGGCTTCCTCTAAGTAGCCCTATTTTCTTTTTCCCTCCACGCAGTCTCAGAGTTTAACTGAGATTGGGTGGAGGGAAAAAGGTATTGGGTATAGGAAAATCGAGAGAATAATAATCGACTATTCTTTGCATCAGTGATATAGTAGCTGGTGCTAGGTCCAGTCACAGCCAGTGTTTCAGTCCCCACCTACCACTCACAGAGGATTTTGCTTTTCTTCTCTTTTTTTAAAATGTGAAGCAAGATAGTTTTTGTTGAACAAAATTTACTTAGACACGAGGGAAAGAAAAATACATGTTCAAGCAAGAACACAGGTTTTTCCAGATTGGAAAAAAAAAAGCAGAGATAAATGTTCATGAGAGCAGGCTTGAGAGCAAGTCTGATTTTCTTTCTTAAAAAAAAAAAAAGCGAGGGGGGAGGGACTGGGGCTGGAGTGCTAGTAGAGCGGGCAGGGCACTTGCCTTGCACATGGCTGAGCCAGGTTCCATCTCTGACACCTCAAAGGATCCCCCAAGTTCTGCCAGGAGTGATCCCTGAGTGTAGAGGCAGGAATAAGCCCTGAGCACTGCTTGGTGTGGTATCCCCCCAAATCGAGGGTCATTTAGGCCATACCCAATGGCATTCTGGGGCTACCTCTGGCTCCATGTTCAGGGAACCATGCATGGTGCTAGAGATCAATGGTAGGGATGGTGGTCAGGCATATGCAAAGCAAGCAAGCATCTTCTCTCTTTCTCTAGCAATCCCTTTATATTTTACTTGGTTTATTTGAATCAGGCTCAAACGAAGGCCACCTGTTGTATTTGTTTGCTGAGACTCTTCCCTCCCCTTTTTATTGATTTCTTTTTTGAAAAAGTCTCCTGGTTGCTGGGCTGTAGAGATAGCAAAGCAGGTAGGGAGCTTGGCTTGCACACAGCAACCCACATGGTCCCATGAACATCACTGGGTGTGACCCAAAAGCAAACAATAAATAAATCAAAGCTCCTGGTTGCTGCAAAGATTATGGGTTGACGATGGGGGTCGCTCACTGGTATGAGTCCATGACTTGCACATATGAGGTCCTGGGTTCCAGCCCCTGCTGTGTCCCTCGGTTTGATCCCTGACATGACAACAAGCCCAAACTTTGGTGCCAGCAGCAACACAAAATCCTCAAAAAAAGGAAAAATGGCATTGTTGGAAGTTGTTTTGTTTTGAATGTATGAGAAGCACTGTTTTAGGGAGACAGCTTAGTAGTCAGGGGTGCATGTTATGCATGTGTCAGACCTGAGTGCAAACCCTGGTACTTCATGGCCCCCAATGTAGCCTGTGCCTGAGCCAGCAACATATTACCAGGCCCAACACTAAATCATGGGGTTTGAGTCACTGTCACTGTACTGTCCTCCCGTTGTTCACCGGGGATCTGAGTATCACTGGGAATGCCCCCAGACCCTCTGAGCACTGCCTGGTAGGATTCCCTCATCAAATTTAATAATAAGGAGCATTGCTTCTGCTGTAAGGTTGCTTGAATGCCCATTCAAGGAAGTTTGCTTACTCCAATTCATTAAAGCTTGTATTCCCATACCCAGGGACACGCAGGCCATGTGATTCGGAGCTGTGTTTCTGGATCCAGTGGTGCTGGTTTGAACAGACTTGGCAAGAGCCAGAACTGAGAACCCTAGCCAAGTTTTCTCCAGTTTCTCAAATGGCTCTAAAGAGCTGCTGGGGACTCATTTCCTTTCTAGGATGCAAGGAGGCAAAAGGTTGGCATCAGTTGGGGGTGGAGGCAGCTCCCAAGCTGTGGGCCCGGGAGCCACTCCCAGGATACTGAACCAGCCAGGCTGGATTGTCCAGTGCTTAGGCCCAACAGTGCTGGGGACCACTGGGCCAGTCTGGTGGTGCTTGGATGGGGTGGGTAGGAGAGACATACAGTGCTGGGAATTTGACATGTACTGGGAGCATGCAAGGCATGTACTCCAGAATATATGAGCCATCTCTGTAACCTGACAGCACATGGTTAAAAGGAAGTACTTATCACCCCCCCTTTTTGGGGAGTTGTATTTGTGGTAATTAGGCTATACCAGGTGATGCTTAGGACTTACTCCTGGCTCTGCATTCAGGAACTACTTCTGATAGGGCTCAGGAAACCAAATAGGGTGCCAGAAATTGAACTCAGGTTGGCTGCATGCAAGACAATCCTGCCTGCTGTACTATCTTGCTGGCTATTAATCCTAAGTGTTTTAGGCTTCATCAGTGAAATGCCCCTTTTCTTCCCCCCAGAGAAGCTTACAGTGCTCTTATGAGCACCCCTAATCCCTGAATTTATCTTTTTTTTTCTTTTTGGGTTACATCCAGAGATGAACAGGAGTTACTCCTGGCTCATGCACTCAGGAATTACTCCTGGCAGTGCTCATGGGACCATATGGGATGCTGGGAATTGAACCTGGGTCGGCCACATGCAAGGCAAATGCCCTACCTGCTGTGCTATTGCTCCAGCCCCCCTAATTTGTCTTTAACCTTTCCTTTGTGTTATTCATAATTTCCTAAGTCCTGGTTATTTATAAGTCAAACTTCTGGTGATTCTGGACTTTGCATTTGAAGTATATTACTTGCTTTTCTATTTTCTCTATAGCTTTTTCATATTTTACTATAGAGTAGTGTTCTTTGTTTAAACACAGAAAGATCATTACTACTGTGCTCTTAATATTTGGGAGTTGATCGAATCTGAAATATATTTACTCCTGGGCATCTGTCACAATCACTTGACTCTGGCTACAGTTGCTGTGGTTCCTGACACAGCCCACAAAGGGAGGTCCCACTGTGGGACTGGGATGGACCCGGGGCAAGCAGCAGAGCTACCCGGGCATCAAAATGGAAAGTCTAGAAAGCATAAAAGCAGGGTCTTGATGCAAGACATTATAGTTTAAGAGACAGCACCTCCATGGGGAAGGACAAGCTGAACTGGACTGAAGGCTTAATCTGGGATTTGTGGTAAAAGCCTTGCTTACCCTCCAGCTCAGAGAACTAAGTTTTAGAATCTTTATCTCTTACTGAGTTTATCCAAATAACTGCAAGTATAGTAAGAAGTAAACCGAATTGTTTAATATGTACAACTATAGGGAAAGAGAGACAGCAATATAGATGTCCCTGGGAGACTGAGTGTCTTCTAGAGTTAATTCACCAAGAGAATTGCCTCCATCAAAATGTTTTACCTCTGTAAATGATCAATCACACCTACATGCAATCCTGTAATTTGAAAACCCTCAGATGTGCTCTAAGTATGCTAACTGCTCTGTATTAAATGGGCCATTTTGACCATCATTGACGGTTCCCTATCTTTTTGTTCCTATGCTGGGGAGGCAGGGAGATGGCTTTTGGCCACTGCACCCCCACACTTTTTGAACTCACTATCTCTCTGGCCCCAGAAGTGCTTACTCTTTGCTATACAGAAGTGGACAATGAGGGAGAGAGGGAAGGTCACTTACCCAGAGCCATACAGCCAGGATGTGGCAGAACCAGGAGTGACAGCTACAAGATTGACATTAATGCTTTTCTCAGGCTCAGAGAGGCCTGGTGATGATGGGAAAGTGCCCCAGACTGTAGAGGTTCTCAGGGCCCAGTGCTGAATTGTGAGACTATGGCAAGAGGAGGAGAGCACTGAGAATGTTGATGGGAGGATTGGCTTCTTCCACCAAGAGCCTGCTCTGAGCCAGGTGCTCCTCATCGGGGCGGGGGGGTGGGCAGGGAGAGGAGAACTTTCTGCATCTTCACAATCAGGAAGGAATTCTAGTTTCTCCCACCCCATCTGAAAGTAGGACATTCCGGTTTGTGGCTAATTTTTTTCTGGGGGGGAGAGGGGAGGGTATTGAGACTCCCTAATATTCATTTATATGTAAAAATTGAGTATTCTAAATCCCACAAACCCACTAAACAGGATGGTGATGGTCTGCTTTCATGGGGGTGGGGGTGGGGAAGGAGAAACAGGACACCTGTGATTTCAACCAGCCAAGACCACAAGAAAAATTCTGAACTGGGGAAGGGCCACTTGGCAGGGAAAGGGAATTCCCAGGTTTCTGAGTCAGGTTCTTCTCACCTCCCACCCATATCCCCCAGAGTGGGTGTGTGTTCCTTCAAGGAAGAAAAATGGCCTTAAAGTCCTGCAGAATCTATGGGAGTTGGGGTACAGCTCAGCAGTACTGTACTTGCCTTTCATACATGCTTGATAGCTCCTATGACAACGAAAAGGGGGGGGGAGAGGGGGGGGGTTTGGAAAGGGATCTCGGGATGCGGAGTTCTTAGACAGACAGACAGATAGACAGAGATATTGTTAGGAAAGAGACCTCAGAATTCTTATATGGGGGACCTTGCCATACAGAGTACATCAGGAAGGACTGGAGAGATGCCACACAGGTTGCAGGCAAAAACTGGTCTGGTGTCAAGGGATAAAGAGTCAGGCCTGAGAATACCCTCCATGGTTTGTCAGGCAAAGTCCAGAGTTAAGGTGGACTGAAGTTTCCAGGAAACCAAGCCTCCTCTCTCCCTGTCTGCACCTGCCTAGGACATCACTGGCTTGTTTGTTTTGTTTTGTTTTGGGGGCACACTGGGTGGTGCTCAAGACTAACTTCTGGCTTTGTGTTATATGCTGGGCACCATATGTCATGCTGGGAATGAGCTTTGATCAGCCATGTGCAGGGCAAGCACCCTCCCTGCTGTCTGATCCAGTACTATTGCTCTGACCCCAGAATGTTACTTTTTCTTTGTGACAGTGACTTAGATCCTCTAGACAAGAGTTGTGTTCTATTTTCACTATTGAGGTGATTTCCTTCAGCAGATTTTGACAGTTTATCACCAGATACCAGTGTCTCAAGTCTAAGTCTTTGGGGTAAATGAACAAAAACTGGGGGATACTCATATCCCTAAAGAAGCCAAATGAGACCCCCAACCCCATCCTGAAAGAGAAAGCAAAATTTTTGTTGTAAAATTATCTCTGGGGATCTGAGAGATAGTATAGGAATTAAGACTTGCTTTGATTTCAGTCCAGGCCCCTACTTGTATTCCCAGGATAAGAACCACAAGTGACCCATCAACACAGAACTGAATGTAAGCTCTGAGCACCAAAAGATGTGGCCCCCAAACCCAACCTTCACCCCTTTGCTCAAGTTACCTTTGAGAACCAGAGAGATAACACAGTGGGTAAAGCTTTTGCCTTGCTTGTGGCCAACCCAAGTTTGATTCCTGGCACCCTATATGTTTTCTTGAGCCCTGGCAGGTGTGATCCGTTGAGTGCAGAGCCAGGAATAAGCCCTGAACAAAGCTGGGTGTGACCCCAAAACCTAAATCAACTTTGACGGCCCAGAGATAGTATAGCAGTTGGGATGTAACCTGGGTTCAGATTCACAATGGCCTCCTGACCATGGCTGGGTGGCCCTGGCACTATGGTGGTGGTGTGGTCTTCAAAACACCACATCCTTATGCCCTTGTGTTGAAGCTTGAGCTTCGTTAGCTGGTAATCTGTAGATACTGGTATTCTTGGACTGGTATCCTTGGGCTCAGGGCACGCTGAGCACCACTTGGGAGCACCCCACAACAGAATAAAAGATAAACTTGATTTTTTTTGTTTATTTGTTGTTTTTAGGCTACATCTGTCTTTGCTCATGGCTCTGATCACTCTTGGCAGGATTAGGGGACTGTATTGGGTGCATGGGATCCAATCCAGGTCAACCACGTGCAAGGCAAGCTTTACCCACTGTACTATCTTTCTACGCCCTCCCCCCCCCAATAAAACGCCGATAAACATGAAGGAGATGTGATGTTCTGAGAATCTATCCCTGGCGCCAAAACAGCCCCAGTAAGCCTGTGGGGACCCTCGCAGTAAGGAGTGCTTGAGGGTTCCCAGGCGCTCATGACCTTGAACCAAACACCACTGTCTGACAAGGATGATCCCACCACCTGTTTTTCCTAGAACGTGGCTCGGGACTATGAGCGGGATGGATTTCCACTTTTTTCCCAGCACGTGCCGGGAATGGAATCCGCGGATTTTGGTGCTTGGCCTCGACCCCGCGGCCGAGGGCTCTTTAAGGGAGGCCCCGCCCCCGCCCCACCCCGCCCCGCCCCGCCCCGCCCCGCCCCGCCCCTCCGGGTCCGCGCGGGCGCAGCAGGCTGCCAGCAGCGGCCGCTCGACCTCGGCGCGCTAGCCCCGGGCCGCGGCGCTATGGCGGGTTCCGCGCTGAAGGTCGCGGGGCGGCGGCTCAGCCAGCGCAGCGGGCCCGGTGCGCCCCTTCTCCTCCGGCAGGTGCGAGGTAGCGGGAGCGGGGAGCGGGGTGACTGGGCACTGGGAGGCGGCAGGGAGCGGAACTCCCGGGTCCTTTGAACGAGCACGGACGCGCGGGGCTTCCGCAAAGGGACTTGGAAGTGGACTCTTGGGTCCTTGAAAGCGGGGAGATCTGGGCGCACCCCGGGTTTGGAGCTGGACTCCTTTACAGAAGAGGGTGCCGGGGGCCCCGATTTGGGGATATCAGGAAGTTGGGACCCCCTTGGTCCTGCTGGAGGGAGATGCTGGGGAAAGGAGGAGCGGGAACTTCTGCTTCTGGATCCCCGCGGGGAATGTCTGGCTCGGGTGTGTGGGGGCGTCTCACCTGCCCCCCACGCCCGGCCCAGCTGTTCGAGCCCACGAGCTGCACCTACACGTATCTGCTGGGCGACCGCGAGTCCCGCGAAGCCGTGCTCATCGACCCGGTTCTGGAGACTGCACCGCGGGACGCGCAGCTGGTCAAGGAGCTGGGGCTGCGGCTGCTGTTTGCGGGTGAGTGCGGGGGGCGCCCCGCGCCGGGTGCGCGGACGGTGGGGACTGGCTGTGGCCCCCCCCTCCTCACCAGCGCACTCGGCCCGCCTCTTTTCCCGCAGTGAACACGCACTGCCACGCCGACCACATCACCGGCTCGGGGGCGCTGCGCTCGCTGCTGCCTGGCTGCAAATCCGTCATCTCCCGGCTCAGCGGGGCCCAGGCCGACGTGCACATCGAGGACGGCGACGCCATCCGCTTCGGGCGCTTCGTGAGTGGAGTCCGGGGGCTGGGGGGCTTGTGGGGGGACCACTTCCCGCCCCGCCTGAGTTCCGGGGTTGGGAAGGGATCTCGGGCCTGGCTGCTGATTAAAAATGGGAGGGGCGCCGGGCCCAGATGCCTGGGCGGGTGTGTGTGACCAAGGTCAAGCCCCATAAATCAACAGTGTTTCGAGGTTCCTGAAGCTTTGGGGTTTGCACCTCCAGGAATTCCCGGGGTGGGACCGAGATTCTTGGTTGGAAGTTGGAGCGTCACCACACCAGCTAGGGGCATAAGGATTAGCATTTGTCAGCTGGTGCCCGCCATAAGGAAGGGCCGGAGTGTGGGGATGCGGGGGCTCTCGCAGCTACTCGCTCCAGGAACCTCTTGCTTTTCTGAGCCCCCGCTTGGTTGTTGCCTCACTTGCCAGAATGGCCAGAACGTTCCTACTGCCTCTTTGCAACAGTAGCAATCGGCAGGGTTTCCCCACCAAGTGGCAATATAGGGGTTGCGGTGTGGGCGGGGACCTCTGGCAGGATTAAAAAAAAAAAAAACTCCAGAGCTAAAGGTGTAGAGTTGGGTAAACCTTGGACACGGAATGTCAGGTGCCTGGTGAGCACTGGGTCTCCAGGTTCCAGGTTGGAGCCTTTTTTTTTTTTTTTTTTTTTTTGCTTATTGGAGTTCCATTCATCTGAGTCAGGAAGTCAGGACAAGGAGCAGAAACCAAGGGCTGTGTGTGTGTGTGTGTGTGTGTGTGTGTGTGTGTGTGTGTGTGTGTTGTGTCTCCTCAGGGATTAGCCTCAGTGGTTAAGGGTTTGTATCTTAAGCCTTTTCTGGAAGCAGGTTGAAGAGACCACGGGCATTGTGCCTTTGTGTGCCATGTGAATAGAAGCAGGTGCTGGTTTGGGCTTCCAGGGTGGAGCACGCTCTGGGGCAGTAGAGATGCTGGCGATTGGGCGACCTGAGCCGTTGTAAAGCATGGAGGGCATTTGCCTTGCATGCCACTAACCCGGGTTCAATCCCTGTCATCCCATATGATTCCTGAGCACAGAGCCAGGAGTAACTCCTGAGTGTCACCAGGTGTGACCTAAAAAACCTGAAAAAAAAAAACAACAACAGGATTGGGTGTCAAGGGAGCTCTTTATTAAACTCTTAAATAGTATGAGTGATGTTTACAATATGTGGAGATTGAAAGAGTCGAAGGAGTAGAGGAGATATGGTCTGGTTTTTGTTTTTCTTTTTCTTTTTAATCTGGGAATACGCCACACATTTTTGTTGTTGTTGTCATTCTAATAGTGCAGGAGATGGAACTCAGAGTCTCAGACATGCAAGGCAAGTGTTCCACTGTGAGCTGCAGCCTTCCACAGCTCCCCAAATGTTCCATATAGGGCAAGAGAGAGGACAGGGTTAAGATACTTGTCTGCATGCAGCTAACTCTGGTTTGATCCCCAGCACCACACAGGGGTCCCTTTAGCACTGCCAGCAGTGACCCCTGAGCAGAGAGCCAGGAGCCAGAGAGCCAGCAATGCCCGTGAGCATTGCTGAATGGGTCTTAATCTCCTCTCCCCAAATTTAACATATAAATATCCAAATCAATGGCTAAAACATTGCAAGATCCCCCTGCCAAATAACCTGCCAAATTATACCAGATAGAAAGCTTGTAGGATCCCAGGGAAGATGCAACACATAGCACAGAAAGCAGTATATTTTTGAAACAGCTTTCTGATAGAATTCATGTAGTCATCTGTTTCAGGTGAGATGTACAATTCAGTGGTGTGGACTCTGTTCACACTTTACCTTTTGGGGCACATGATACATTTCCACTTGAATTTCAGATTTAGAAAATACCTTTCGGGGCTGGAGCAGGTACAGCATTTGCCTTGCATGCGGCCAACCCGACTTTGATCCCTGGCATCCCATATTGCATCACCAGGACGAATTCCCAAGTGCAGAGCCAGGAATAACCCCTGAACCTTGTTGGATGTGACCCAAAAAAACAAATCAAAACAAAAAAGAAAATACCTTCTTCCCTCCAAGAAGAAGCCCTCCACCTCTTTGCTGTCATGCCAGTGAGCCCCACCCCCCTTTGTCTTCTCCAGTCTTGGGCCAACACTCAACTATGTCCCCTCTCTATATATTTGCGTTTTTTTTGGGGGGGTGTTTTGTTTTGGGGGCACACCTGGGGATGCTCAGGGGTTACTCCTGGCTCTGCTCTCAGGAATCACTTCTGGTGGTGCTCAGGGAGCCAGATGGGGTGCCGGGAATCCAACCCTGGTCAGCTTTGTGCAAGGCAAGCTCTATACCACTGTACTCCCTCTCCGGCCACTATATTTCCTTATTGTGGACATCTCTTTCCTAGAGACAGAATAGCACTGAAGGAGATCCTTAGGTGGCAGGCTGTGCTCTCACTGTGTGCCCAAGTTGTAACTGGCTTTTGTTTGTTTCCTTTGCATTGCCAAGTCACACTCCAGGGAATGCACATGCTTTCACACACACACACAACTTTGTCTGGCTGTATGTTATGTTTTCTTTTCCCATGAGTATAGACCTAGAAGAGGAGAGGCCAGAGCCTATGAAACTTACATTGAGCAGCTGCCAGGCTGTTTTCTCTCATGGGCAGCATTCTCCTGCCCTTGGTTGCTTCCTCCATCTCCTTGCCAATACTGTCATTCCTTTTGTTTATGAAGAAATTTGGTGCATTGATGAAGCAATGTGTGCAGGTTTTTTTTTTTTTTGGTCACACCCGGCGATTCTCAGGGGTTATTCCTGACTCTGCACTCAGGAATTACTCTTGGCTGTGCTCAGGGGACCATATGGAATGCTGGGAATCAAACCAGGGTCAGCCGCATGCAAGGCAAACACCCTACCCCTAACTGCTGTGCTGTCATTCCAGCCCCCCCCACCTTTTTTTAAATGTGTGCAGTTTTTACCCATGTGCAGAGTTTAATAGCCGCTGGGGAATGTCCATCTCCCTGATGCTTCCTTGGCCCTCCTTCTGACTATTAACCGCCTGTCACAGACCTTCTTTTTTTGCTTAATTGTTGACCATACTGATATCTATTTAACCATGTTGCTAACCCACATTTAACCATGCATGACTTATTACTCTCTCTTGCTGGCGTATAAGTTTTGTAGCTTTTTCATTTAACTGGATACTTTCTGTAATTGTTTCCTTCTCATTGGTATCTTTGTAATTATTTTAAAAGGTACATTCCTGAAGGATTGAAAATCTTGAGGCCAGAGCAATGGAAGAGCAGGTAGGGCGCTTGCTTTGCACACAGCCAACCTGGGTTTGATCCCTAACACCACATCTGCTTTCCCAAACCCACCCAGGTACAGAACCAGGAGTTAACCCTGAACACTGGTGTGTGTGACCCCCAAAACCAAACCAAAAAGAATTGTGAATTCTTAAACCTGCAACACAGAATCCCAATTAGAATTCTTTGGAAGGTGAACATTTAAGATAAGTCATTAAAAGGGACTGGAGCTATAGTACAGTGGGGAGGGCATTTTCCTTGCACGTGGTCAACCAGGTTTGATCCCAGCATCCCAGAAGGTTCCCCAGGTACCACCAGGAGTAATTTCTGAGTGCAAAACCTGGAGTCAGCACTAAGCATTACTGGGTGTGATGTGCTGCGGCCTCCCACCCACCCCTGCAAAAAAAAAGTCAATAAATGTCTCACATCTAGGGAAACACTAGGAATGAGGAGGAAATTGGCAAACTCTTTCTAGAATTGATTGTTTTGTTGACTTTAAGATCTTGAGCGCAGAGCTAGGAGTAACCCCTAAGCACACAAAGTGTGGCCCCCAAACAAAACCAAACCAAAAAAAGAATAGTTGTGCTCCAGTTAAACCTGCTTTTCTAAAATTTGAATTTTATATAATTTCAGGTGTCATGACAGGTCATTCCGCCCTGCCCACCCTTTAGGTTTTGGGTCTACAAATCCAGGGGTCAAAAAGCAACACCTCAATCCCTGTACTAGCTCTCCGGCCCCGTGACAGATGATTTGGACTTTGATTTTTCATTTCAATGGAGCAGTTTAAAAACCACTCTTAGGCCTCAAGTCTTCCAGAGGTGACAGGCTTCGTTTTTCTGCCCATGGTGGTAGAGCAGTTTATTGTTCTTCCTTTCTCCTTTTAATATTTTGGAGCCCACACCTGGCAGTGTTCTCAGCCAGAGATCAAACCTGGGCCTCTTGCGTGCAAAGCCTGTGCGCCGCCCACTGATCCGCCTCCCCAGGCCAGCCTCTCTCCCTTCGCTGGCTGGTTGTAGTTAACCACAACTCAGCCCAGAGTGAGTCATTGGGAGGCCTTTACCCTCCATTCCTACTGGACTGACCCTTTTGAACAGGGTCTGTCTCCCTGCAGTGGAAACTATCAAATTATTTCAGATCCCAATTCTTATTTCTCACCAAAATCCAAAAGGTTTTATTACAGGAATTTTTTTACTTTTTTCCCCTTGTTTGTGTTTGTTTGTTTTTTCCCTTCATTATTTATTTGGTTTTTGCCCATAGAGCTCACTCAGCAGCTATTCCTGGCTCAGTGCTCAGGAGTAACCCCTGGTGGTGCTCGGGGGTCACTACGTAGTGCTGGGAATAGAACTACGGGTTGCTGCATGCAAGGTGTCTCTGGCCTGGAGTCAGTATATTTTATTTCATCCTTTTTTTTCTTCTGTTGGGGCCTCTCCGGTGGTACTGGGGTATGGGCTGGCAGTTCTGGGGGTTCCCAGGCTCATCCCTGTGCGGTGCCTGCATTGAGCCTGGTCCATACCTAGTGATGTATGTGGTGCTCAGGATTTATTCCTGGCTCTGTGCTCAAGGATCACCCTTCATGTTGCTCAGGGAACCATCTGTGGTGTTGGGGAGTCAAAGTCGGGTTGGTCACAAGCAAGGCAAATGCCTTCACCCTTGGACTCTCAGGCCCCACAACCTGTATTTGTTTGGGGGTCACACCCAACTGTGCTGAGGGCATATTCCTCAGGGATCACTCCTGGCAGGCTTGGGGGACCATACAAAGTGCCAGGGATCCAACCCAGGTTGGCCCCATGCAAGGTGAGCGCCCTCCCCGCTGCACCATCTCTCCGGCCTGAAAAATGGTGTATTTTAAAAGCTCATAGGCAATCCTGATGTGGCTCACATCAGTGCTTCCTCTGTTTGCAATAAAAGATTTGATTTGGGGTGGGGGGGCTGGGGCGGTGGCTCAGTGTGTTGGGTGCAATTTTCCTTCAGAAAGAGAGGGTTTCCTGGTCGTGATCCCCTGGCACTGCATGGTCCCCTGAGCACTGCAGGGAGCAGCCCCCAAACATTGCTGGGTGTGGTCCATAAAATGAACAAAAACATTGACTATGGAACAAGTTCCCTCTCCTACCCCCAACGTTATGAAATTGTTCAGGAGTACAGGAGAGTTGAAATAAGTGTACATCAATACACCACTACCCAGCCGTCATGCCAGCTTATATTTAGACATATTTTCAAGTTGTAGAAAGGAATGCAGTATCCTCTAAACTGAATGAATAATTTGAATTTTGTTTTCTTCATGAAAAAAAGGAAGATTCAGAATAATTGACTACAATGGAAAATGACTGTTTTGTTTTGTTTTATTTGGGGCCCATCCAGTAATGCCCAGGGCTGACTCCTGGCTCTGCACTCAGGGATCACTTTTTTTTTTAACTTTTTGGGTCAACCTTGTGATGCTCAGGGGTTACTTCTGGCTCTGCACTCAGGAATTACTTCTGGTGGTGCTCGGGGAGGGGGGGGGTCATATGGGATGCTGGGAATCGAACCCGCGTTGGCCGTTTGCAAGGCAAATGCCCTACCTGCTGTGCTATCACTCCAGCCCCTCAGGAATCACTTTAAAAAAAATTTTTTTTTTTAAGATAGAAAAGAAGAGACAGAGATAGAGAGAACAGAGAGAGAGAGAGAGAGAGAGAGATCTGAGAAGAAAAAGGGTGGAGTTGATGGGGGGAAACTGGGGACATTGGTGCTGGGAAATGTACACTGGTGGAGGGATGGGTGTTGGAACACTGTATGACTGAAACCTTATCATATCTAGCTTTATAAAGGTCTATCTCACAGTGATGCAATAAACTTTTTAATTTTTTACTTTTTTATTGAATCACAGTGAGATACACAGTTACAAAGTTGTTCATGATTGGGTTTCATTCATATAACATTGCAACACCCATCCTTTCATTAGTGTTCATTTCCCACCACCGTTATCCCCAGTTTTTTTTTTTTACTTTTTTATTGAATCACTGTAAGATAGACCCTTACAAAGCTGTTCATGATTGGATTTCAGTCATACAGTATTCCAACACCCATCCTTCCACCAGTGTACATTTCCTGCTGGTTATAAAATTTTATTTAATTAATTTATTTATTTTTGCTTTGGGAGTCACAACCAGTGATGCTCAGGGGTTACTCCTGGCTCTACAGTGATGCTCAGGAATTACTCCTGGCAGTGCTCAGGGTACCATATGGGATGCCAGGGATTGAACCCAGGTCAGCCATATGCAAAGCTAATGCCCTACCTGTTGAAACTATCACTCCAGCCCCAGGTTATAATTTTAATGTTGTTGTGGGTTGTTTTTTGGGGGATTGGGGTGGGGAACACACTTGGCAGTGCTTGTGTGTACCCCCTGGCTCTGTGCACAGGGCTTACTCCTGACTGTGTTCAGGGGACTATCTGTGGTGCCAGGGATCTAACCAAGGTCGCCTGTGTGCAAGGCAAATGCCCTACCCACCATACTGTCTCTCCGGCCCCTGGTTATAGTTAGTATAAATCTTTGGTTTGGGCGTTTGAAGGGTAGTGAGTAGTGCCCAGGGGCTCCTCCTGGCTCTGTGTTCAGGGTGGGTAGCTCCCAGCCTGCCTTGCTGCTCAGGCGGTGCTGGCATAAGAGCTTGAGCTCCCACCTGGAAATATGGACTCAGCCCGTTGAACTGTCTCCCCGGCCTGGAATTCTGGATTTCTAACACCCATCCCCAAGACATTTGGAGATAAACATCCTCTCATGTCACTTTAACAAATATCACTAGACTTGCCCAAAGAGGAGCAGCTCCAGAGCCACAGAGGTTGGGCTCAGCAGTTGTTTCTTCCTAAAGGAGCTTGAGAACATTTAGTGTGGCCGTGTTCACGGGGACTAGCTAAGGGGGACTCTAGTATTCACCCTTGCCCAAACATATTGGTCCATAGCGCCCTGTGTTTTGAAGGAGTGTATCACGGTAGTCGGATGTTCCATAGAGCACACATTGGGAAGTACTGCACCCTGAATCACCCAGGTGCCCCTCTGCTCCACGACGGGGCTCTGTTCTCAGCACCGGCAGCTGTTTGCACATCTGTTACCGTCTCTCAGGGGTCTGCTGGGACCCCAGTGTGGGTGAAGTGAGTTAGGCACTGGTTTCCAGAGCAAAATTTCAGGAGGTGTCAAAAAAAAAAAGAAGAAGAAAGAAAAAGAAAGAAAGAAAAAAACAGTGATCAAGAGAAATAATTAATTTGGATGCTGGCTGACCAGATAGCCTGTGAGGCAGCTGATGGGAAAGAGAAAGGAGGGCGTTTAAAGATCACTGTGAGCAGGAGGAGAGTCAGGGAAGGCACAGCCTGGGCGAGGGCAACTGGAGTCAAGCCAAGCCTTTTGTTTCTTGTTCAAAAACTGTCACCTGGGCTGGAGCAATAGTCCAGCGGGTATGGGGTTTGCCTTGAATGTGACCCATCTGGGTTTGATTCCCAGCATCATCTGGTTCCCTGAGCACTGTGAACCAGGAGTAAGCCTGAGGCACTGCTGGGTGTTACCCAAAAACAAAAACAAAAACAAAATTGTGAATCTCTCCATAATAAGGGGGGGGGGGAATCTAGGGTCTGGAGCAAAAGTAAAGTGGGGAGGGCACTTATCTTGCACACAGCTGGCCTGGGTTTGATCTCTGGCATCCCATATGGTCCTCTGAGAACCGCCAAGAGTGATTCCTGAATGCAGAGCCAGAAATAACCCCTGAGTACTGTCGGGTGTGCCCCCACAAACAAAAAACAAACAGACAAAAAACATAGGGCCAATTCTATCTTACCTCTGAATCCCTAATCTAAGCAAAATTGTTCCTCTTTCGAGAAAATGCCAGGTTTACTTACCTCTGACTCCTGCCTGAGCGGCCAACCCATTGCTAGGCAAAAAGAGATTCAGTCGGCACCTACTTTGAGGCTATTGAATGGCTTTCATCTAGAAAGTTCCCCCGGGGTATCAGCAAGCCTCTTGATGGTGTCTTGCTTTGGCTGTGTTCCCAAATCTGAATTGGGGGGGAACGGAGGCTAGGTGCCAAAGAGTTTCTGGAAAAAGACTGTTCTTTCCCGAATACCCTTCCTTTCTGTGTCCAACAGAACTTGACCTCAAATGTGCAAGCCCTCACATTCAGAAAAATTGGGCTGGAGCCTGATTAGGCTGGCGCTAGATGTCTGTGATTTATGCAATCAGCAGGACCCTGGAAGTAGGAGGCCCTCAGTCCTGAAATTAGGAGGGAAAAAAATCTAGATATCAGGATGGCCCAGGGACAACTTTCTGAGTTCCCTTTCAGGCTTTTTCCAGAACATTCCCTTACTCTTGCCCTATTCACTTCTGCATCTCATGAAGTCTCTTGAAAAGTGTGTCTCATTAAAGGTACTTTATTTTTCCCTTGCAATTTTTATAGTTTTCCCTTTATTCTGAGATTTTAAAGCCTCATCAATGAATAGTCCCCAAAGGAACAAAATCAGGGATCCCTTTAAATAACTCGTGTGAGAGAATTATCACAGTGACTCCCCAGCAACCCACCCGAGGGAGGAAGCATGTTCACTCTTGGGCAACTTCTAACTGCAGATAAGCCTCCTGCTGATTAGAGAAGATTCTGATTCCAGCCATTAAAAAAAAGCTCGTTCCCGAGACCTCTGCTTGTCAACACCTCATCTGTTACTTGAGTTGCTTCATAACTTCAAAAGGACAGTGATGTCTTCTGGGAATTCGGCTTTATAACAGCTCAATTGTGTGAAACAAATAGACCTCAGCCTCAGAAAACTAAAGTCCAGGGAATCTGCATGCATGAGCAGGATTCAGGGTCGCCAAACGGCTGTTCTTGGGGATCACAGAATTGGCTCTCGCTAAAGGAAACCAGTTTGAAAGAGATGGAGATGTGGCAGGGAGGACTGGTGTGTCCCTGTTTACACAAAGCAGGACCTGGTCTCCCTCCCTCCCTCTCCCTCCCCCTCCGCACAGGCCCTCTGCTCCCTTTCCCATCCCCTACCTGCAGGGAGGGCAGGGAAAACATTTTCTCCTTGAAGTAGGCCAGGCAAAGATGGGCCAGATGGGCTGATTCCTCACCATGCCCCCCACTTCCTCCTCTGTGAGGTGTTAAATGAAGAAGTTCAGGTAACAGGGGAGAACGTGATGAGAGGATTGGAGAGTCACAAGGTCATTCCTGGAACCCCACAGCCTTCTCACCTCCTCACCCACCCGCATTCCACTGATTCAGAGCCTCTGGGGACAGAACTTTAAAAATTAGGACTTAAAAAAAAAAACGTTTAATTCTAGTTTAGGTAATAGGACTCCAACAGGTTGCAATGGACAAGACTGAAGTACAAATTGATGGCACCAATATGTAATCCCAGCACCGATGTACCCAGGCCCTGTGGTCCAGCATTTCTTCCTTCCTATAACCCCCACTCTGTGTGGACTGACAGGGTTTGGGGGCCCACTCTTACCTTCCTAGCAATGCTCACGTGCCAGAGGCTCTCCACCTATGCATCTGTATAATTCCAGGCATCCTTCGGGTCGTCGTCTGCCCTGACCGCAGCCCAGCACTCTCAGACCTGTGTTCCTGTCTCCAGGGTTTATTATCCAATGATGTTGTGCATACCCTTCGCCCTTGATTTGTTTCTCTCAGTCTCACAGATAAATGAGACCATCCCGGATGTCCCTCTGCCTCTGGCTTATCTCCCTGAGCATGATCTCCCCTTCATTCCATCCATGTCGGCAGGAGGATTTTTTAAAAAATTTTTTAATTATTTTTTTTACTTTTAAAAATTATTTTATTTATTTTATTTTTATAGACTTACAGACTTTTGTGATTACATTTCAGTTATACAATGATCAAGTACCCATCCCTCCACCAGTGCCCATTCTCTACCACAAATGTTCCCACCACCCTCCCCATCCCACCCCACCCCACCCAGCCTCTGTGGCAGGCACATTCCCTTCTACTCTCTCT
>JAOXYA010422767.1:0-17542 GCA_028565675.1 Sorex palustris
TGAAGATTTAGCTATTTTATATTTTTGTCATGTGTTTATGTTCTCTGACACTTTTCTCTATTTATAGTCACAAAACGGATGTTTTAAGATGTTCAAGCTTTATCATTCAGTATAATTTGAGTTTCCTCACTTTCAATGGTAAATTGATTTATCGATCTTGATTTATAATGATATCTCTGATTTGTATCTGTTGTTTTTAACAACTTCTCCAGGTACAACTTGTATCATCAGACTCTGGTGCTATCTTACCATTTCTTTCTCCCTGTTTGTTAGTCTATTCTTTCTCTGCCTTTTTTGTAATGTAGTCTAGGAGGGTTAATCCAGAATGCTCTTCTCAATACATATCCTTAATTTAATCTCAATGGCAAATATAGGTTTCCCAATATACTAAGACAAGAACAAGGGACTTAGATATGAATATACCATTATTATTCTGTTTACCATAGGGACCTTATTAAATCTAAGGCTAAAAAAGCATCACTCCAAAAAAGCAATACATAATGTATACTTTGGGGCTCTTATTAAAGAGAAACATCTATAAAGAAAATCAATAGTTCTTTAGTTGAAATTTGGGCCATATTTAGTGAGAAGTGCATTATTTGTGTATTCCAACTGAGAGCTAAGTTACTGAAGTGATGATTGACAAAACCCACAAAAGTGGAGTTTGGTGGACTATGGCTATTAATTCCTATCTGTTTGTAAAACTACTTTGTGTTCCCGGCATCTTGCCTCCATTATTGCTATTAAGTAAATTCACAATCTTCTTTTTTTATGGTGTTTTCCCAGCCCTTTCCATAGGTGGTGTTTGGGAACCATGAATTATCAGAGACCAATCCTAGACTTCCCACAATTATTCAATGAAACTATCTTCCTACCCTTCATGTTCAATCTTTTATAAAAATTTATTTTAGGGGCTGGAGTGATAGCATAGTGGGTAGGGTGTTTGCCTTGCATGCGGCCGACCCGGGTTCGAGTTCCAGCATCCCGTATGGTCTCCCAAGCCTGGCCAGAAGCAATTCCTGAGTGCATGAACCAGGAGTAATCCCTGTGCATCGCTGGGTGTGACCCAAAAAAGAAAAAAAATATTTTAAATCTTTAAATTTTCCTTTTTAATTTTTGTTTAGTTTTATACCACACCACCCTGTGCACAGACCTAACTCCTGATCTCATTCTTAGGAATTACTGCTGCTGGTGGTAAAGAGACTACTGAGGTGCTGGGGAATTGAACCTGAGTGAACTGCATGTAAGGTTAGTGCAATACCTGTTTGTCTATCTGTCCAGCTCAGTGTGCTTTCCTATCCTCTGATGCCCACAAAAATATTATTTGAAATCCAATTAACGTGATCGTCTTACTGATATAACAAATTGTCTTCAATCCACTCTCTTTCTGCTCAAAACAATTTTATTAATCTTTCAGAGTAGAGATATAAGGAAATACAGAACAAATTCTGAAAACAAGTTTATAATCAGGTTATGTTTTTAACTGATAAAGTCTGACTTTCACTGCAGCATTCAGAGAGTAGAAAAATTCAGCTTGATTTTCTTGATGGAAGGAAAGTAAAGGGAACTTATGTATACAAGCATACTTATGTATGTTGAAAAAACATAGGGTAAATAACTTAGGGAACGATTCTTCTGTGAAACTATTAATGAGATGAGCATGCCACCCAAAATATTTATGCTAGCTCTGACCCGTCAGACTTTTTTAAATTTGTCATTAGACAAGACTACTCTCATAAGGTATGGCTCTAATTTTCCTATGAAGTCACTTTCTATATTTCAAACACTAATGGTCAACAACAGCTATGCTGGGGTGTATTTTATTTTTAATTGGAAATATTCAGAATTATAAAAAGAGGTATGTATTCAGCTTTTACTCACCAGGAAAATTCTTGACCACATTTAGTTAAACTAAGAAACAAATCTAGGCCTACTTCAAAAAATTCATATCAACATTTTTTTCTATTCTCTTTTTTTATTGAATCATCATAAGATAGAGCATTACAAAATTGTCCAGGATTGTGTTTCAGTCATACAGTGTTCCAACACCTATCCCTCCACCAGTGTAATTTTCTAGCACCTGAGTCCTCAGTTTCCCTCCCACACCTTCATGATAATCCCACCCAAGCCTGCCACTATAGAAGGCACCTCATTTCTCTCTTTCTCTCTCTCTTTTGGATATAATGGTTTGACACAGATTCTGAAAGGTTATGATATCTATCTCTTAACCTGCTCTTGATACTCGATTTTTGTCCAGAGTGATCATTTCCAACTAGCATTGTCATAATGTGTCCTCCTCTATCTTAACTACTCTCCATCTTCCATACCATTGACTCACCATAGACCAGTCCTCCTGGACCATTCTTCCTGACCGTGGACATTAGTTTCATGCTGTTTTATTCAATATTCCACAAATGAATGTACTCATTCTAAATTTGTCCCACTCCTTCTGACTCATTTCACTCAGCAGGATACTCTCCAAGTCTATTTATAGAAGAAATTCATGACACATTTTTCTATCTTCTGTGTAATATTCCATTGTGTAGATGTTTCACAGTTGTTGTTGTTTACGTTTTAAATCTATATATCTATTCTCAGGCACTCAATTGTTTCCAGATTTTAGCTATTGTGAATAGTGCTGCAATCAACATAGAAATGTAGATGATGTTTCTGCTTTATATTTTTGGACCTCCAGGGTATATTTCCAGAAGTAGTATTGCTGGTCAAATAGGAACTCAAACTTCTAGTATTTGAGAAATGTACATATTTTTTGACAGAAAAGGCTGGAACAGTCTGTATTCCCATCAGCAATGTATGACCGTCTCTTTTTCCCAGCATCTGTGCCAGCACTGGTTGTTCTTATTCATTTGCATTAGTGCCAGTCTCCATAGCATGGTGTTATATTTCATTGTTTCGATTTGCATCTCCCTGATGATTAGTGACTTGAAGCATTTTTTCATATGCCTTTTCGCCATTCAAATTTCTTCTTTCAGAAAGTTTCTGTTGATTTATTCTCTCCATATTTTGATGGGGTTGGGTGTTTTTCCTTGTGAATTTCTATCTATGCCTTGTGTATCTTTGATATTAATCCCTTATCATAAGGATTTTGGGTGAATAACTTTTCCCATTCTGTAGGTTCTTTGTATATTGGTCATCCTTTCTTTTGAGGTGAAGAAGCTTCTTAGTTTAATGTAGTCCCATTCGTTAATTTTTGCTTCCACTTGATTCATCAGCAGTGTTTCATCTTTGAAGATGCCTTGAGTTTGAATGCAGTGGAGGGTTTTGCCTATGCTTTCTTTCATGTAACTTACGGATTCAGGCCTAATATTAAAGTCTTTAATCCATTTTGACATAACTTGCATAGCGTTAGGTAAAGGTCAAGAGTTCATTTTTTTTACATGTGACTGTCCAGTCTTCCCAGTACCACTTGTCAGAGGGGCTTTTACTGTTCCATTTCATATTTCTTGCTCCCTTATCAAAGATTTGGTGATCATATATTTTAGGGTCTGTGCCAGAACTTTCAACTCTATTCCATAGGTCTACAGGTATGTCTTTATTCTAATACTCTGCTGTTTATTTTCTACTGATTTGTAGTAGAATTTGAAGTTGGGAAAGGTGATGACCCCCCATCTTCTTTTTCTAAAGGATTTCTTTAGTTATTCATGAGGATTTATTGTTCCATATGAATTTCAGGCATATTTCATTAATTTCTTTGAAAAATGTCATGAGTATTTTTATAGGAACTGTATTGAACCTGTATAATGCTTTGGGGAGTATTGTAATTTTTTCAATGTTAATTCTCCCAATCCATGAGCAGGACATCTGTTTTCATTTCCTTGTGTCCTCATTTATGCTTCTTGGAATAGCATTTTGTAGTTTTCTTTGTACAGGTCCTTTTCTTTCTTAGTTAAGGTGATTCCAAGGTATTTAATTTTCTATAGCACAATTGTGAATGAGATTTTTTAGAAAATATTCACTTTCTTCTCCCTCATTATTTGCATATATGAAAGTCATGGACGTTTGGGTATCAATTTTGTAACCTACCACTCTACTATACAAATCTACTGTTTCTACTTATTTGTCTACTGGTAGAGACTTTAGGGATCCCTAGTTATAGTATCATGTCATCTGCAAATAGTGAGAGCTTGATTGCTTCCTTTCTTAGCTGGATGCCCTTACTATCTTTGTCTTTCCTAACTGCTATGGTGAGTACTTTCAGTACTATATTGAAAAAACGTGGTGAGAGTGGGCAACTTTGTCTTGTCCCTGATCTTAGAGGGAAGACTTTTAGTATTTTGCCATTGAGAATAATGCTTGCTGTGTAATTGTAGTAGATAGTTTTGACTATATTGAGGAAAGTTCTTTTGCTTAATCTTGTCAAAATTTTCATCTACATCTATTGATCTGATCATATGATTTTTATCTTTTCTTTTTTTGATATGATGTATTATGTTAATTGACTTGCAAACGTTAAACCATTCTTACATCCCAGGGATGAATCCTATTTGGTTATTGCGTATGATATTTTTTATGATTCATTGGATTCTTTTTGCTATTATTTCGTTGAGGATTTTTGCATCTGTGTTCATTAGGGATATCAGTCAAAAATTTTCTTGTTTTTGTGGAGTCTGTAAATTTTGGGTATCAGAGTGATGTTTCCCTTATAAAAAACTGCTTGGCAATGATTCTGTTTCTTCAATTTCTTGGAAACGCTTGAAAACAATTGACAATAGGTCCCCTTTAAATGTTTAAAAGAAATTCACTAATAAATCCATCTACTCCAGGGCTTTTTGGGGGGGGGGAGAATTTTGATTACATTTTTAATTTCCTTGATGGTGATAGGTTTGTTCAGATATTGAAAATCTTCTTGGTTCAGCCTTTGGATGTCATAAGATTTCAGAAATTTATCTATTTATTCAAAGTTCTCTTCTTTCATGCCATAAATATTTTCAAAGTAATCTCCGATGATCCTATGGCTTTCTGAAGTTTCTCTTGTGATGTCCCCTTATGTACTTCTAATAAGGTTAATTAGATTCCTCTCGCTGTCTCTGTTTCTTTGCGAGTCTCACTAGTGACTTATCAATGTTTATTTTCTCAGAGAATCAGCTTTTTGTTTCATTGATCTTTTGGATTTTTTGGGGGGATTCCAGCTCATTGATTCCTGCTTTAAATTTTATTTTTGCTTTGGGTTCCTTTTTGTTGGTCATTTTATAATATCTTAAGCTGTAAGGTTAAGTGATTAATGTGGGCCCTTTCTTCACCCCTGATTAGTGCTTGCAGAGCGATATAAATTTCTCTTAACACTGCTTTTTGCTGAATCCTACACGTTCTGGTAGCTTTTGTCCTAATTCTCGTTTGTTTCTAGGAATCTTTCCATTACCTCTTTGATTTTCTCTCTAACCAACTGATTGTTCGGTAGTGAGCTGTCTAATTCCCAGATGATTCTAAGTTTCTGTGTGTGATTCTTTTCTATTTTCATGCATCATGCTCTGAAAGGATAGTTGATATAGTTTCTATCCTCTTAACTTTATGGGGGTATGTTTTGTGGCTCAGCATGTGATCTATCATGGAGAATATCCCATGTGCACTGTACAAGAATGTATATTCAGCCTTTGGGGGAGGAAAAGTCCTGTATTTATCTACTAACACCCTCTCTTCCATTTCTTACTTCAAATAAAGTATCTCCTTGCTGAGCTTTAGTCTGGTTGATCTATCAAGAGGTGACAGAGCAGAATTAAAGGTATTAAAGTCTCCAACTATTATTGTGTTGCTATCAATGTCTTTCTTCAAGTGTATTATCAGTTGTTTCAAGTATTTTGCTGGTCTCTTGTTAAGGGCATATACATTTAGGAATGTGAGTTCTTTCTGGTGTACTAGTCACTTGACAATCAAGAAATGACTTTCATTGTCTCTAATAACCTTCTTCAGCCTGAAGTCTAAGCGGTCTGGTACTAGTATGGCCAACCCAGCTTTGTTTGATATTTTATTATATTTTATTAAATTATTTTAACATTTATTACAATATAATTTTCATTTTTATTATTTTTATTAGTGAATTAACATGAGGTACAGTTATATACTTAACAGCTTTTGTGCTTGCATTTCAGTCATACAATAATCAAGTACCCATCCCTCCACCACTGCCCATTCTCCACCACCAATGATCCGAGTATCCCTCCCATGGCCCCACACCCCTGCCCACCTCATCTCTCTGGCAAGGCATTCCATTTTGTTTTCTGTTTCCTTTTGGGTGTTGTAGTTTGCAATAGAGGCATTGAATGTCCATTGAGTTCAATCTATAATCTACATTCTGCAAGCATCTCCCAACCTGAGCAGGTCCTCCAAAAACCCTTTCCTTGGTGTTCCCTTCTCTATCTGCGCTGCCTTTCTCCCCAGCATTTGAGGCCAGTTTCCACGTTGTGGAGTAAACCTCCTGGTCCTTTTTTTTACTGTTATTGAAAACCAGCTTTATAACATGGGTTGATTGCTTGCAGAATTGTTTTACATCCCTTGACTTTGAGCCTATGTTTGCTTTGATTGTTCATATGTGTTTCTTGTAAACAGCAAAATGCTGTGTTTAATATTCTAGTCCATCCTGCTACTGTGCCTCTTGATTGGTGAATTTAGTCCATTGACATTGAGAGAGATTATTGTGATGGGGATTTGTACCATCTTTATTTAGGAGTTTGGTACACTTATGGAACTTGTCCTATATTAAAGCAGCCCATTTAGTTTTCTTGTAACATTGCTTTGTTTCTATGACATGCCTGAGTTTTTTTTTTCTGTGAAGTTGTGTATTGTTCCTTCAAATCTGAATGAGAGTCTGGCTGGGTAATATATTCTGGTCACTTTGCTGAGTTTTTCCACTGTATCCCACCACTGTCTTTGTTCCCAAAGGGTTTCATATGGTAAGTCTGCCATGAATCTTAGCGATACTTTATTATAAGTTATTTCCTTTTTGAATCTTATTGCTTTCAGTATTCTATCTGTGATTTTTGTCATTCTGATTAGGATGTGTCTTGTGTTTTTTTTTAGCTGGTACTCTTCGGGTCTCTTGGATTTGGGCAATGCATTCTTCAGCTCTGGTAGTTTCCCATCAGCAGTAGCTGTCACGGATTTTTCTTCATCAGAGTTTTCTTCCAAAACCTCTGGGTACTCCTATGATTCTCATGTTGTTCCTCTTTGCATCATACTGATTTTCACTTGTCATCTATCAGTTTATTTTGAGGGTCTTTTCCATCTTCTTCTATAGTCTGGAAATTTTCAGTACCTCATCATGGAGCTTACTGATCCTGTCCTCAGCAGCTGTTATTGTGCTTGTAAGACTTTCCAGTGAGTCTTTCATTTCATCTACCATGGTTTTTCTGGGGGGCCTTCTTTTGCATCCTTAACAGTTCCATTTAAATTCCTTATCAGAGCTCATTATTACTGATTAGGGCGGGTAGAGAGTTTGCCTTGCATGTGGCCAACTAGGCCAACCCAGGTTCGATTCCTCCACCCTTCTCAGAGAGCCCGGTAAGCTACCAAGAGTATATCACCTGCAAGGCAAAGCCTAGCAAGCTACCCGTGATGTATTCAATATGCCAAACACAGTAACAAATCTCACAATGTTACTGTGCCTGCTTGAGTAAATTGATGAACAACGGGAGGACAGTGACAGTGACAGGTCATCTGGGCTAGCTTCTCCACTAACAAAGCCTGGTGGGTTTCTGCATTGTTTTGCCATTGTGACCTTTGCCGATTAGTATTGGTAACTGGGAGACCAACACAAAGAATGCCCTCCAATGTCTTCAATGCACATGCCCTGAAGTTCTAGAGCCTCTGTCCCCTCATCCTATCTCTCTCACTGACTTTTCATCATATCAACACTTTTAACTATCTTTCTAGCCCTTGTAAGACTTTCTAGTATTCCTCTTTGAGTCTTTTATCTTTATATGAGAACTGTATATATAAGGAAGGAGCATAATATTATACCTCACATGTATTATTCAAATTTAGCTCAACACATTATTCACTCTCTCTATTATATGTTTTGATTCATTTATACTTTTAGTTTATTGAACTAGCATGCCTCTAGCATCTTACAGGTTTCCAGTTCCTAACTGAAATCTTGCTCATTCAAATGCCAGCATTAACTCACATAAATTCAATGTGGACATTTCAAGTTCTTACTTTTAAATATTTTGTAGTTTTTACCTAAGAAATTTAAGTAATTTTTATTTATCACTAACCGATATACTACACTGTAAAATACATGAAATTCTAACAGCTCAGTTTAGTAAACAAAGAATCAGCAGTTATGATTTATTATGTTGAAATGAAATGGTTTGTACATTGGGCATTATCAGTAATTTTCTCATGGAATTTATCACTTATAATGTGTACTATATTTAATTTGTGCCTATGCCATCTGTCATGCCAGACCGTAAGAACCTCAAGGGTAGAATTTATATAAATTGACATTGGGACATTGAAAGTTTAGTATCAGGATCTGCACTAAAATGTTTTCTAAACCATAGTAGTAAAAGGAACGAAGAAAGATTGAAGAAAGTAAATTACCAATACAGAGAAGAAAAATAAAGTTGAAAAAAAGAGGAGGGAAAAAGGTAATGACAAGAATATAAAAACACATGGAACAGAAATGTTAGTAAAAAGGTTAGCATCTTGGGGTGGCACTTGTGCATCATAGTGTTGAAAAATAACATGTTAAGATGTGACATTAAAATCCATGGGCAATAATTTAAAATATTTACTATGCAAATATGAACTATAGGCTTTCAATTGGTGCTTGCTATTATTTGTTGAATAGGTAATTTCTATATCTTTGTTGCCGGTGGGTGGCAAGTATTAAAATGTCTCAATCTTTTTGTTGTTGTTGTTGTTTGTCTTTTCAGGGCAGAGTGTTTGGACCATACCAGGCAATGCTCAGGGTTTATTCCTGGATCATGAATGGGGAGTCACTTCTAGAGGTTCTCAGGAGTCCATTTCCAGTATCAACGATTAAACCAGGATAGGTAGGATGCAACATAAAAACCTTAATCCCAGAACTATGTCTGAGTCCCAGTATCTGAATACTCTCCCAGCACTTCCAACCACAGCTGTCTTGAGGTTTGGGGCATCTGTACTATCTATCTTGGTTCACTGCCATTTTTGGTTCAACCCATAGTTATGAGAGTGTGGGTTCTGGCATGTTGAAACTGCTAGGCCAATATTTTGATCATTTAATCGTATCTGATAGCAATATATCAGGTATACAAATATATAAGTATTCTCACAAAGCCCAATAACAAAATTACATTTACTTTAGTCATTTATAATATAGTATTATAGTCTTGGACTGGAGCGATAGCACAGTGAGTAGGGAATTTGCCTTGCAAGCGGACAACATGGCCAACCTGAGTTCAATTCCTCCGCCCCTCCCGGAGAGCCTGGCAAGCTACCGAGAGTATCTCACCCGCAAGGCAAAGTCTGGCAATTTCCCTGTGACGTATTCGATATGCCAAACACACAAGAGGTCTCACAATGGAGACATTACTGGACCCGCTCGAGCACATTGATGAACTATGGGAGGACAGTTACAGTTACAGTTATTATAGTCTTAGAATAACAAAACTTTGCATTTGTTTAAGAAGTAGAATTATAATATGACATTTTCCCATAAAATTAAATGACTGAAATATAAGAGATTAACTTCTTTCCTTATAGTAATTCTTTTAGTAAATATAAATACTAGTTTTCTATTGTTGCCGGGCATTTGTTGAAGTACTTTATCCACAAACATCTTTCATATGTACCCATAACAGAGAAATCTCTGCTGATGAATATAGAGTGGCAAGAGGTTTCTTGCCATATAAGTGGGTCCACAATCAATAGCCATCTAATGGGCGGTAATGTATATCTAGCCATTTTCACAGCTTATGTTTTTATCACAATATGTAAAGTCCTTCCAATATTTAAATGACAATTATCAAGCTAAAGAGGTTTTCATAATTCTACCTAGATAATTATAATAATTTATCTCCTTTGCTGATAATTATCCAGATAACAAAATATAAGCTTAAAGGATATGCTCATTAGGTGAATATATATTAAAATTGTGAAAATTATATGCAATAAAAAGTGAACTGTAGTTATTTTTAAATAACTTCTACGATGAAAGATAGACAATGGGAAGAAATTAGGTTAAATTCGCTATATGCTCCCCTATGAAAAGAAAAAGCCTAGGGGTACTGAACACTTTTTATTAATAGAGATTAATCAAATGATTTTAATTCCATTACTTCTCATATAGCTTTCTATATGAAACTTTATGCCCTTTTATATTTAATTTTATCATGGTTATATGAAAAGTGTGCATATTTTAAGGGATAAACCAATCAAAATCTGTTTTCATTTCAGTCAACAACTCCGTTTGAAAGTACAGTTAAATAAACTTTGAATACCTATATTTGTATATCTCTCCAGAGATAGATAGATAGATAGATAGACAGATAGATAGAACATGAGAACTGGTATTCAGTAGGAAACATGTAGGATGGAATTGGGGTAGGAGGATAGTTTAAAGAAGCATCCACCTGGAGGAGGAGGTAGAGCTTAAAGGTGGTTATAGTTATTAATGAAATCCCATCAGCAACTGTACTATAAACCACAAGGCAATATATATGTATATATATGCATATATGTGCGTATCTATGTATATGCATATATGTATATATACACACACACATCATCATCTCATAAACAGACTGTTGGTGGCTGGGAGGCAAATGGAGGTGAGGGGGCATTTCTGGAGGGAGGTGGACACTGTTGAAAGGACTGATGCTGAATATTGAATGCCTCAAAGCCAATAATTAATAACTTTCAACTTCATGGTTGACTAAATTTTAAAAAAATCGGTAGATGAGCTTCAACCAATAAATATCTAGATATTATTCATAAACATGCAGAAAAACAGAAAGCTTTGGTTTTATAAATATCTCCATACTAGCAGCACTCCACTATGCTACTAATCGTGCTGTAAATCTAGCATTAGAGAGAATAGTTTTGTTTTCAAAAAACATTTTATCTTTTAGAAATATGGTTAACTGCAAACAAAACGGACTGAGTGATCACAGTTTTTTCCTGAGGGAGAGATAAGTTAAAAATATTTGAGTATCAAAAGCTAATTAGATGTTTTCTAATCTGCCTAGAAAGAAAAAGGAATTTTAAATAGATGTACCAAAATGTCAGCATTGATACTTAAAATCCAATTAATCACATCTGATAAATGTGTATTTATGTATTATTCACTCTTCAGACATAGTATTCATTTTGGATGATATGAAAAATGTATAAAATTAAGAAATTATTAGTGTTATTCAAATCAGCATAAATTTTTTCTTTGCCTCTCTTCTCAAATGATCATACAATGGGTCCTACAGAGGTACCTCAATGGACTGAGCTCATGCATTGCATATGGCAGATCCAGGTTTGATCCCCAAGACTGTGTGGCCTAACTAGCTCTTCTAGAAGCAACCCCAAAGTATGGAAAAAGAAACACTTATCAAGCAATGCAGGTTATGGGCTCATGACCGAAAAACAGACTTCCATGCAATGATAATGAACATCAATTATAAATCAAGATAGTTTGTATGATTTTAATGTGTAACACATGAGTCCTTTTTTTTTTTGGCTTTTTGGGTCACACCTAGTGACGCACAGGGGTTACTCTTGGCTCTGCACTCAGGAATCACCTCTGGCAGTGCTCAGGGGACCATATGAGATGCTGGGAATCAAACCTGGGTTGGCTGCATAAAAGGCAAACGCCCTACCCGCTGTGCTATTTCTCTAGCCCCAAGTCCATATTTTTTAATGTGAGAAAAATAACACAAATAACGCTGCTAAAAATCCTTTATGGAAACCCTGGAATAAATTTAAAAGGCAAAGGTTTTCATGTAATACATTTGAGCTTTCAAAATTATATTTACTTTATCACATTTGTAAATTTTATGTATTCTATTCAATTTTATATTTTCTATTCAAAAGTAACACTCATTACATTTAGAGAATTTCCACAGAATTGTTGCAATATAAGCCATTTTTATAAAATGCATAATAAAAAATTATTCCCAAATATAGAACAAGAAATCAAATGCAGATGGATATAACATACCAATCATAGGACCCTGATCCAGCCTGGTTAGATACCCCAACAAAAACAGTGGCAGGTCATCCCACCCTATGACTCCCCATCAATGTTATCCTCCATACCCCAAACACACATACCATAACCTTTGGCTAAAAATTCAAAAATGAAGAGATAAATAATAAGTAATAGAAAGATAAAGGCATCATTTCAAAACATAGAAAAATAGAATCAAATTGACTTTCCAAGAGATAAACTCATGCCTTGCATACAGCAGATCCAGCTCAGACACTCACATGGTCCACAACCACTATAGAGGTCATTCCTAAAATCAATACCAGTATTAGACCATGAGAAACACCAGCCCAAAACCCAGGAAAAAAATAATCAAATCAATTAATAAAAGTAGAATTGAGCTCAAAAACAGCAAAACGTGAAAGATTTGAATGTTGAGAAAATGATCATTTTTTTGTTGTTCTTTGTGTTTGGGGGCCACATCCAGATGTGATCAGGTGTTATTACTGGTTTTGTCTTAAGATTTACTCCTGACAAGCTCCAGAGACCATATAGAGTACTAGGTGCTGAACTCAGATTGGCTTCCTACAAGGAAAATGCCCTAGCCTACTACTATCTCTCAGGCCCTAAGGCAAACAATCTGAAGTAAAACTTAGAGCAATTTAAGCCAATGTTGGAGGAATCCTTAAAAAATGTTTAATATGTCTATTATAAACTATTTTTAAATAATTTTGAGAAAATTTACAAAATAAATAACAAATATTAGAAAAAGATTACATGCAAAAATTATAAAATGCTGAATGGTTATCATTGTTGGAAAATATCCAATAAATTAAGTAAATGTTGATATCAAAGTCAAAGTTGTACAAATACAATCAGTGACATATGAAACTACTAAAATTGGTGGTGTATAATATAAAAAGATAAGTCTCAAATTAACAGGTTCTATATTTTAATTTTTGATGACTGGAGAGAGTATTCCCAAGAGGGTCTCAGGAAGTCCAGGGGTTGGTCCCTGCAATTCTCCAGGTCCCGAGAGTGTTGCGTAGACTCTGCTGTGAATCACCAACAGCGTCACACCCAGGTACTCACACAAGGGAAAAAGCTATTTAAAAAGCAATTCTTTTTAAGAAGTAATTTCAAATA
This sequence comes from Sorex palustris, assembly GCA_028565675.1. NCBI lineage: Eukaryota > Metazoa > Chordata > Mammalia > Eulipotyphla > Soricidae > Sorex > Sorex palustris. The sequence goes on from JAOXYA010422767.1 coordinate 13,286, forward strand.
AGACTGAACTGTAAATTTTAAATATGAAATAATATAAAAGCGATAGCCCAGCAGGTAGGACATTTGCCTTGCACTTAGTCAACCCGGGTTCAATTTCTTCACCCTTTTCGGAAAGCCCGGCAAGCTACTGAGAGTCTCCCACCTGCAAGGCAGAGCCTGGCAAGCCCTGGTGGTGTATTTGGTATGCCAAAAACAGTAACAACAAGTCCCACAATGAATACGTTACTGGTGCCTGCTGGAGCAAATCGATGAACAACAGGAGGACACTGCTACAGTGTTACAGGAAAACATAAATCTATAAATCTAAATCTATAAAGTGACTTTTTTCCTTTGGAAATTTGGGTCACACTGTACTCAAGGCTTATTCGTAGTTCTGTGCTCAGAGGTCACATTTGGAGTTTCTTAGGAACCCTACGTGGTGTTGAAAATCAAATCAGGGTGGATTGTGTGCAATTCACATATTATATATTATAGAATTTGCTCAAACTGCCAAATAAACCCACTTGTCCTGAATTCTGTAATTCAACAATGGTTCTGTTTACTGTTCATAATCTTATTTTTATTTTTGTACCTGCAAACGTTACCAGCCAACATGGAGTCTGCTGTGAGTCTGTGTTGGCTTATGCAGTTTTCCATATACAATAAATGGGTGACCTCATCTTCCGACTTGTATGTACAAACTCCATCGCAGCAGTCAACATACTTGCACTCGCATATAAAAAAATCTCTTTATGAGAAAGACACATCTCCTACTATTCTATCAACTTTAGAATTATTCCTTCTAGCCCTAATATTAACATATTAATGAACAAATTTTCATTAGTAACTCTGTTCAAGATCAGATAAAGAAATTTTTAAAACCCTTTGAAGAAATTCAATAGTTTTAAAAAATATCCTGCCAAAACTCCTGAATATATATTCTTTTATAAGCATGTTCTACAAAAGTTCAAAAAAAAAAAGAAAACCAATTCTCATATTTTACAACATAATTTAGAAGATAAACATTTAACAAAATTAGGGATCGTCAGTCAATGAATTTTATGTAGGAAAAATAAAACAAGCAAGAATATTACAAAAACTGACATGCTTAGGGGGTATGGTGCCGCCAGCAGTTCAAACTGTACCTGTGAGGCGAGTGCATTAGCAGCCCAATGGCACCTTCAGACTTCCAGATAACCAAAAATTGCTCCTGGCTCTTTGGCCAGAACCCAAAAACTTGGGGCAAATTTTACCAAGAAAGTAAATGGCCAATAGTTAGGTATGTGAGATACACACCCACAAACCAACTCCGGCTCAGCTATATAATTGGAGGCATGGCCTCTCTGGTTCCTGATCTAACTGCTTAATGGCCATGATCCCAGAGACTCAGAAACAAATCTCAAAACCCAATGGCTTTTGGAAGAAATACGTCCAGTACCTGCAATAGGTTACCAGCACTGGGCCAATCCAGGTGAGAATAGGTTTTGTGACTTGGCTTGCTCGTCCTGGCAGCTCGGTTCTTGATTAGTCTGCTTAACGGCCATGATCCCAGAGATTCAGAAACAAATTTTGAAACACAGTGGCTTTTGGCAGAAATGTGTACGGACACTGCAGTAGGTTACTGTCACCAGGCCACCCCTGGGGGTATATGGTGCTGTCCCTCCACCTGCTCCCCCTTGTTGGCTCAGTGGCTGCCATCTGCCAGAGGCCATTGGACAGTCAGGTTTGCACCCAAAGTGGTGAGACACGGGAGGCTTCATGGGTTGGGGGTGGATCCGGCCCTTTACTCCCCATCCCAGTGAGACCCCGAGTCGCCACCCATGAACGGCCTCTCTGGCTCCTGATCAAGCCGTTTAATGGCCATGATCCCAGAGACTCAGAAATCTTGAAACCCAGCGGCTTTTGGCAGAAATGCTTCCGGTCCCTGTAGTAGGTTACCAATGCTGGGCCAACCCAGGTGGGAATAGGTTTCATGCCTTGTCCTAGTCCCCCTGGCGGCCCAATGGCAGCCATCCTCCAGAGGCCACTGGACAGTCTGGGCCCACAGTGACAAGACACGCAAGGGACTGGGACTTTTTTTTTGCTTTTTGGGTCACACCTGGTTGTGCTGACGGGGATTCCTGGCTTTGCACTCAGGAATTATTCCTGGCAGTGTTCAGGGGACCATATGGGATGCTGGGAATCAAACCCGGGTTGGCCACGTGCAAGGCAAATGCCCTACCCACTGTGCTATCACTCCAGCCCCTCGACTGGGACTTTTTTTCTTGGGGAGAATCTTAATTACTATTTCACTTTCCTTATTTATAATGGGCCTGTTTGGGTTTTCTGCTTTCTCCTCATTCAGTTTTGGGAGATCACAAGAATCTTGAGAATCTGTTCATTTCTTTTAGGTTCTCCAGCTTAAGAGCATAAAGTTCATAGTAAGCTCATTATGTTTCAAATTTCTGAATAATCTGTTGTAATTTATCTCCTTTCATCTCTGATTCAATTTATTTGAATATTTTCTCTTTTTTTCTTGATGAGTCTAGCTAAATATTTATCTGTCTTATTTATTTGTTTAAAAAACTAGCTCCTGGTTTTATTGACTCTTTGAATTGCTTTCTTGGTTTCTAGGTTATTAATTTCTGCACTTTTTAATTATTTCCTTCCTTCTGCTACTTTTTGGATCTGTTTGTTGTTCCTTATTTAGATTTTTGAGATGTGTGTTCAGGGTTTTGATTTGGGCTTTATCTTCTTTCTTAATGTAAGCCTGATTTGTTATGAATTTCCCCCTTAGTACAGCTCTTGCTGTATCCCATAGATTCTGGTATTTTATGATTTCATTCTGGTTAGTTCTAAGGAATCTTTCATTTCTTTTGATTTGCTCATTGATCCAATTATTGGTTAGCAGTGTTTTTTTCCGGCTTCCAGTGTTGAAAATTTTCTCCAACTTCTTTCTGTGATTAATTTCTACTTTCATTGCATTGTGGCCTGAGAAGGTGGTTTGTACAAATTCTATGTTTGTAAATGTATGTATGTTTGAGTTGTCCCCTATTCTTTCATCTATCTTGGAGAATGTTCCATGCATTTTAGAGAGGAATTTGTATTCTTGTTTGGGAACAAGTAGAGCCCTATAGTACAACAATCCTAGTTCTTTCAGCTCCTCAGTTAGGGCTCTCGTCTGTACAGATGCTCTGTCTAATTGATCCATCTAGTAGGGAAAGTGGTTTGTTGAAGTCTCCCACTACTATTGTGTTTCTGTCAATGGGCTTCTTTAGGTTTGTGATAGAAGCTTTATGAGTTTTCCTGAGCCATCATTTGGTGCACAGACATTGATAATAGTATTTCTTGAGCTATTGTTTCCTACCAATAGGTAGAGTCCATCATTGACACTAATTACTTTTTTTTATATTGAATAAAATTTGGTATGATATAAGTACGGCTGTTGCAGCTTTTTAAATTTTTTTCTTCCATTTGCTTGTATAACTGTTTTCCACTCTTTCACTCGAAGTCTGTATTTATCCTGTTTCCTGTATCCCATAGATTCTGCAATACAGGTACTAAGAGGCCATCATGTTTGGTTTATAGTCTACTTTCACACACATCTCCCATCCTGAGGAATTTTCCCCCCAATCATCTTTTTCTTACTTGTCCGTTCTCTATCCCAGTCGCCCTTTTCCCCAGCATGTGAGGCTGACTTCCAAGCCGTGGTGCGATCCTCCTAACCTTTATCTCTACTGACCTTAGGTGTTAGTCTCCTATTATATTACTTTATATTCCACAAATGAGTGCAGTCATTCTGTGTCTGTCCCTCTCTTTCTGACTCATTTCACTTAGCATGATACTCTCCATGTCCTTCCACTTATATGCAAATTTCATGATTTTATCTTTTCTAATTTCTGCATAGTATTCAATTGTGTAGATATGCCAAAGTTTCTTTAACCAGTTGTCTGTTCTTGGGAACTTGGGTTTTTTTCCAGATTCTGGCTGTTGTAATCAGTGTTGTAATAAAAATAACGAGTGCAGAAGTGCAGATGTCATTTCTACTTTTTTTATGCATCTACAGGATATATTCCCAGAAGTGATATTGGTGCGTCATATAGAAGCTCAATTTCTATTTTTTGGAGGAATGTCTATATGTTGTTTTCCCAAAAGGCTGGAACAGTAGGCATTTCCATCAGCAATGAACAAGTTTCTTTTCCTTGCATTCACACCAGCACTGATTGCTCATGTTCTTTATGATGTGGGCCAGTTTCTGTGGTGAAAGATGATATCTCATTGTTGTTTGGATATGCATCT
>JAOXYA010422872.1:0-17540 GCA_028565675.1 Sorex palustris
GGTGCTCACCTGACCCACGGCCGACCCTGGGTCAATCCCCAGAACCCCCAGCACCCTGAGCACTGCCAGAATGATCCGGATATGAGTGGAGATATGAGTGAGTCCATGAGTGAGGATATGAGCCCCCACTGATGAGGGACTGCTTCCTGCCCGGCCCCTGGCCAGGCCCAGCTGCAGCCCCCACGCACACTTCCTGATACAAACTGCTCATTCTTCTCCTTGTCCTTCACCCTGTGCGTGGGCATGTGGCCTCCCTCACTGTTGAGCTGGTGCTGACCCAGATTAGGTGGGACTGGGTGGTGCTCACACCCTGACACTGAATTTCCTGTTCATAGACATGGACATTCCCCATTACTTCTCTCCTGAGCTCATTTAGCTCTGCCATTCTCCTCCCATCAACCTTGTATTTTGTCAGACTCAGACTTCTGTTCCTCTGGGGGAGCAGACGTGAGGGGTGTTGGTGGTTCAGAACAGAGGGAGGTTCTGCCTCACTGAGAAGGTGCTAGAAAGGTCCCACCACGTGCAGTCATGACCTCTGTTGCGACATTCTGACCCCTGGGGGGCTGCATGGCCTGCAGGGCTGAGGGGCAAGCCTGACTTGGGTCTTGCCTTGCACATGCTGTCGAGGGAGGCATGGCTGTGTCCCAGAGGCCTCTATCGGAAAGTCTACCTTGGCAAGAATCCCTGCCAAATTTCTTTCCTTTTTCTCTTTTTGCAAAGAAAAAAAAATAGGGGGAGGAGGAAAAAGCCTCTAGCGCTCCCAGTCAGGAATGCAGAAGCGTTCCTTGGCGACAGCAGAGCAGCAGACAGGGCAGCCCAGGGCGACCACAGGAATGGCCAAGCTCAGACTCTGCCTCAGGACACAGCGGGGTGGGGGTGGGGAGTGGGGCCTCCCATCCCCTCCTTCACACTCTGAGGGGCAGAAGAACCCGACCTGTGACGTCAGGGTGGGGCAAAGGCTGGGTGGGCCTTTCATTCCAAGGCAGGTCACTCGGGGGGCTCAGCCTATCCTCCAGGATGGTGGCACTTTGCCATCGGGGCAGTGGCACACAACTCGGGTAGAAAGAGTGTGGTGCAGCTGGCAGAGACCAGCTCGGGGCCGGGCCCACCTCCACCACAGCTGCTGGGATGATAAGGGAACCTCAGACTCCACCGCCCCAAATGGGTCAGGATGAAAATAACATGCTTCACGTGGACTTGGAGACATGGGTGGAAAAGAAAAACAAACCAAGCAGACCAGACCTTTCTGTGGGGTTTCTGCCCCCGCGCTCACACAGCCACACATGCGGGGGGGGGGCGTTGGGAGGGCGGGCAGGGGCTCTGTCGGAGGCTTGGGGCTGCTGTGCTCAGGCTGCCCTTGTGGCAGTATTCAGGGGGCCGCAGGGTATCTGTGGGGGGTGGGCTGTGTGCAAGGCAAGTGCCGTAAGCTCATGTCATCTCTTCTGCCCTGTTTTACTGAAAATGTTTCTTTTGGTTGGCGGGGGAGGGGAAAGAGCTCCAGCAGGGCTCCAGGGCTGTGGGCTCTGCAGGCTTCCAGCTCCCCATGGACAGACCCTGGGACCCCCAACCTCAGGGCGAGGCTGCGAAGGTGGGGGAGGCCAGCACACGCACTGGGGCTGCGAAGGGGGTACAGGAGGAGTCTGCCTGTTCCCCATGCTCAGGGTGGGGCAGGCCGGGTCTGCAGGGCAGGGAGGAGGGGCCCCGCTCACCGTCCACCACCACGGCGGTCAGGAGGCTCGTGGTGCTGCCGCCCAGCCGGTCCTGCGTCTGGCACTGCTGGTCCCGGAAGCTGGGCAGGCCGGGTGGGCAGGGTGGGCGCTCACAGACCCCGTGCTGCACGCTGGCACCCCGGCAGGGCAGGCCTCGGGGTCCCGGGCTGGCGGGAAAGGAAGGGTTAGCATTAACCGGCCACAGTGAAAGCCAGCGTCCCCACACACCATAATGAGCACCAGCATGCCAGACACTCTCAGGAGACGGGACCCCTGGGGATCTGACGAGGTGGGTGGGAGGGCCCAGCTGCCTCAGGGACCCCCAGTCTGAGTGGGGTCATCTCCCTGCGGCCTCAGAGTGGGGGCTGTTGGGGCCTCCCCCACCCCTGCGTGTCTCTGCGTGTCCCTTCCCAGCTTCTAGTAATCACGTGAGCTGAGTGCTGAGCCACACGACCCTCTCTCCCACGGGGACACACAGGCCCTCAGCACACTGAGGAGTCCCCCTGGTTTGGTCTGTAGCTGTTGTTTGCTGCATCCAATCATAAACTACGAGCTTAACATCTCTTTGCCTGATGCTGACTTTACTTGTGTTTGTTAGGGGGCCACAGCTGAGAGATGCTCAGAGGTTACTCCTGGCTCTGCACTCAAGGGTCACTCCTAGCAGGGCTCGGGGGACCCTGGATTGAGCCTGGGTTGGTCGTGTGCAGGGCCAGTGCCCTGCCCGCTGAGGGGTTGGTTCACAGTACCATCAGCTCAGCTTCTCTGCCTTGGGTGGTGGCACATCAGCCAACACACTGCAGCACCAATGAAAGGCCCACCCCGAGGGTGCCCGAGGCCTGTCTTTGCCGGGCCTCAAGCTGGGGAACATGGCTGAGGGCCGGACAGACAGCAGAGCGCTTACAGGGGACATGTGAGTGGGATGAGACAGTGGGAACTGGGGAGAGAAGGAGGAAGACCAGGGGGTGATGAACTGCAAAAGCAGCCCTGGGCTCTGGGAAGGGAAAGAAAAGGGAAACAGGGTCGGGGTCATCCCAGGAAGCACGGAAGGAAAAAGAAAAAGTCCCCAAGGGATTTCCTGGCTGAGGTCTTGGTGGCCGGCAGAGCAGAGATGGTCTCGAACTAAGCTGGCCAGTGGGGAAGGCCAGGAGTGCCCAGCGGTCTTGGGGAGAAGAAGCCAGCCAGGCGCCTGGGGCCACGGGGGCTCGGTGCCGGCACCACTGCAGGGGGCAGTTCTGGGGCCCACTCCTGGGATTTTTCAGTATCCCCAGACACGGGACGGCAGAATCTGCGCCCACCGGGGACCCGGGCACTTACGGAGGGTTGTCGCATTTCCGCTGCCGGAAGCGTGCACCCGTGCCACACGTGCGGCTGCACATGCTCCAGGCGCCCCACGGGCTCCAGTCTCCATCCACGTGGTCAGGGATGGGCGCCTTGCTCACGCACGCGCCCGCGCGGCACCACTACAAGAGAGCCATGCCGCTGCAGGGCCACGCAGCCCCGGGCCCTGCACCCTCACCCCTGCTGGGCACCGCACATCCCTGCAGGGCACCCCACACCCCTGCTGGACCCTCTACCCCCTGCTGGGCACCCCTCATCCCTGCAGGGCCACCCCCAACTCCCTGCAGGATACCCCGCACCCTTGTAGGTCCACACCTCACCTCCTGCAGGGCACCCAGCACCCCTGCAGGGCCAGATGATAGCTAGGGTGTCAGGGACCCTCACCAGCTGAGCTGTGCAGGGCAGCCCCTGGGAGATGCCCCTTCCCCATCCAACAGAATGCCACCAGATCACCTGGGGTTGTTTGGGGGGTGTGGGGGCTTTGGGGCCACACCAGGCTCACTCCTGGCTCTGTGCTCTCAGGATCAGGAACCCGGGTCAGCCGCGTGCAAGGCCGGCGCCCTCCCCGTGCACCATCTCACTTCCCTTCCGGCCACCTCACAGGGCTGCACGCCTGCTCTGCTGCCAGGGTCAGCAGCTGGTTCTGGGGGTGCGGGGCTGTCTGAGGGGCTCTTCTGTGCTCCCTCAGCCTCATGTCTCTATACTGCCTGGAGTCAGGGGGGGCGGCAGCTGGAGTTTCATTCCGAACCTTTGGGTGGAACGTCCTCGGGGGGGTTCTAGACCCCCAGAAGAATGAATCCTGGGGCACAAAGAGCCTGAGCCGCGGCTCCCTTTGCTTCGAGTCTCTCGTTAGGGAGCAAAAGCCAAGAGCAGAATCATTTCCCCCACTTCCCCCAAGGTGGCAGGATGGGGCGCCCCAATCACAGCTCTCTGGCTGGGGCTGGCCCTTCACCCCCTCCTCTGGAGCCCTGGCCACTCCTCCTGCCAACAGGGACCCCCAGACGCATAACCTCTCTCGGGGCTCCCAAAGCTTTGCTGGTTCAACTTATGGCCCCACCCCCCACCCTCAACTGATGGCAGGTGAGATTCCACGCCTGGATCCTGTGTCCCCCAGGTGACAGCAGGTGCGGACACGATTTCTTTCCTTCTCCTGCTGTGGTCAAGCTTTCCCACTTAAGTCAAACCACACCTGAGACTGCAGGGCCGATTGTGCTTCTGGCTCGGTGGTACCCGCAGTGGGCCTCTCTGGGGAGCCTGGGGGTGCTCAGGGGCTTCTGCTCCTAAGGTGTCGAGGGTCCCCAGGATGAGGGTAGGGGGTGGATTACCTTGTCTGCCCCACACTCTGTGCCATCCAGCGGAGGGTCCAGCTTGGTCTTGCAGGAGGTGTCTCCTTCCACCAGACACCACAGCCCCGCACACATCAAATGCTGACAAGGAAGGATAGGACAACTGATGGGGACACAGAGGTCAGTGGAGTCATGATGGGGGGGGGCACCATGCATGCAGATTTGAGGTTGGAAGCAGGAGGAGGAAAAGGAGGATGGGAAGAAAGGAAAGGAGGGAGGAAGGAAGGAAGGAAGGAAGGAAAGAGGAAGGGAGGGAGGGAGGGAAGGAAGAAGGGAAGTAGAAGGAGAAAAGGATGAGAAGGAAGGAGGAGAGATGGGGTGGAAGAAAGGAGGGAAGGAAGGAGGGAAGGAAGGAAAGAGGGAAAGAAAGTAGGAAGGAAAAAAGAAAGGAAGGAGGAAGGAGGGAGGAAGGGAAGAGGGAAGGATGAAAGGGAGGAAGGGAAGGAGGGAAAGAGGCAGCTCGGGAGTCTGGAAGTCAAAAAACAGCAAACAACGCATTTCCTGGTATAATCATTACAGATTTTATGGCATCATAAGGTGTAGGACCATGGGGAAGATTTTCAAAATTAAGTTTTTGTCATGGCACTGTTACTGACAAAATCAAGGCTGAGGACAAGCACTTTAGAGGACAATGCTGCAGCTCCTCAGAGGGTCCCCACCTCCCTCCCGCCCCCAGCCTGCTCCTTAACAGGCACCTTTAAAGTGTGGGTGTTGTAGTCTGGGCCTCTCATTCTCAGTGCTGCTGGCTCTGAGGCTTAGACACACACACATACACACACCCCACACACCCCCCCCACCCACACATCTCACACACACACACACACACACACACACCACATATCCCCATCCCCAACACACACACCACAGATATACCAATGCCACATCTGGCAAATCTCGGGGCCAGAGCGACAGGACAGCGGGAGGGCCAGCTGGGCTCCGTCCCCGGCACCCCATGTTTCCCCGAGCCGCTCCAGAGCGAGCCCTGAGTGCAGAGCCAGGAGTGACTCTAAAACACCACGGGGTGTAACCTGCAAGCAGAAGCAAACCCCACCGCACCCCAAACAACTACACTCATGCGGTGGTGGTGGAGACTCTTCAGTGAAATACGGCCACAGGTGCATCGCTGCACCTGCGTTCATTCTGCTCAGCAAGATTCCATGCTCCTGCACCTGTGGCCCCCAGATTTGGTAACAGCACGAGCTACGGGGCAGGGGTGGGGGCGGGGGCGGGGGGCGGGGTAAAAGAATAGGTGCTGGACGTGGGGTGCAGGCTCAGGGTCCCGGCTGTGCGGGGAAGGGCCCTCCCGTACCCAGAGACTCCTGCCTCCTCCCTGCACGGCCCAGAGTCACGTTCTAGATAAACCACCTGCACAGGAATCCAGGCCCTCGTGGGCTGCAGAAAGACCAGATGCAGAAAGGAAACTTTGAAACAGGCAGCATTTTCCCAGCCACCTCCCCCACCACGAGGAGGCCTGCAGGGGGCTGGAGGACACCAGGCTGCAGTGTGTGGTCAAGCACCCGCGGGAGCAGCTGAACCTGAAGTGCCTGCAGCTCCTCTGAGTCCCAGACACGGCAGAGCAGCCGGGGAGCGAGCGTGTTGTCTGCCGCGTCCGGGCACTGGCACAGGTGGCAGGGGAGGGGACAGCCAGGCTGGCGGGAGGAAGGGCCACATGCAACATCCAGCTCCTGCTCTGCCCCCAGAGCTCCTGGGGGTGGACAGGCTGGGTGAGGGGCCGGGATCAGGGGCCACAGCTGACCCACGAGGAGGGAGGGGCGAGGGGGGCGTCACGGGGTACCCTGGACAGAGAGGCCGCCTCACGGAACTTCCCACGCTGGTGAGGCGGAGGAGGAAGCCGTGAGGCCAAGCTTGCTTCTTTGATTTCTTGATGTCTGGTATTGGGGCCACCCCGGGCAGTGCTCAGGGAGGACTCCTCGCTCAGTGCTCAGGGACCACTCTGGGTAGAGCTCAGGGCACCATCTGGGATGTTGGGGATCGAAGCTGGGTCAGAAACAGACAAGGCCAACACCCTCCCCACTGTCCTGTCTCTCCGGCCCGAGAACAGGCTTTTCACGGGAGCACAGAGAATGCACCCCGAAAGGGCAAAGCTCCTGAATGAGACGGTATGACAGGAGAAGCGTCCTGCTCAGCCAGGGCCGTGAGGGATGCTGCATGCTCTATGGCATCCGATCTGTCGCTGTGACGCACATCTCCCACCCAGGGTCCTGGTCAGGATGGATGCTCATCAACCCCAAAACAGGGGCCGAGAGATAGTATATCGGGGAGGCACTTCCTTGCATATGGTCGACCCAGATTCACTCCCTGACACCTCACAAGGTCCCCTGAGCACCTCTAGGAGCGAGCCCTGAGCACAGCTGGGTGCAGCCTCAAAACAAACCAAACAAAAGAAAACCGAAAATAAAAAAACCTAGAAATAACACCTACAGGTGAGTCAGGCAAAAGACCCAGTGGGCCGGGAGCCACAGAATCAACCAGTCCTGCTACAGGTGCTGAAGCACTGCCCTGGCCAAACTTAGGAGCACCCCGCACTAAGCCCCAGACCAAGCCCCAGGGAGAGGCCAGAAAGAACAGACGACAGATCCCTTGTGGTGACTGTGGAGGGCACTGGCTTAGCAAGTGGCTGACTTGGGTTTGACCCCCAGTACCTCTCAGGGTCCCCTCAGCACAGGAGTGAGCTCTGAGCACAGAGCCAAGAGTCATCTCTGAGCACAGAGCCAGGAGTCATCTCTGAGCACCGCCAGATGTGGCCCCGAAATCTAAATCGAGCAAACAGACCTAGAACAGAAATGACTTTGGAAAGGACGTGCGAGTTATTACAGCCAGTGGGCAAGAGCTGGGCAGGGCAGCGCGTGTGGTGGGGAAGGAGGGCCCTGACATCAACGACAAGGACCCAGCAAGAGAGAAGAGAACAGACGCAATGAGGGACGGGCCGACCATGACCCAGAGCCCCAGGGCGCTTCTCCCTCCAGACCTAGTGAGGTGCCGTGCAGAACCCTCAGGCAGCTCAACACCAGCAGGAGAAGCGGTGTTTCTGCCATGTGCCCAGCCACGCCCCCACGCCCCCATGCCAGCCACGGGGTGGAACGTGCCACGCTCAATTCTTGCTTCTACTGCCTGTGGCCTCCCTCAATGGCCGTACGGAGGCGCTCGTCAAGGTCCCATTGGCAAACACCTCTATTTTGCAGCTAAGATTATTTCACAAGAGCGCCGATAGTTCCGTGCTATACGGCACAACGATGCCTGAGAGGCCGTCCACCACGCTGTCCCTCCCTCCAGCAGAGTCCTCTGGGTCCTGTTAGCTCTCTCACCCCTCGGACTCCCTGATTCTCTGGCCAGACCCTGGCGGTTCGCTCCCGTGGTGCCTGCGTCTGCTCCCTTGCCCTGCTTCTCTGCAGGCCCACCTGTCGTGGGATCTCTTCCGGCACTTGTCTCTCTTCTTATTTCCGCTGAACACGGACCCTCCGGTGCTTCTCCACGCAGCCCAGGAAGGCATGACTCCATTTGTCTCAATGTGTCCACCATCCCTGCCGGGGCATGCGACCCACGTTTCGGCTCTGTGTGAAAGTCGAGGGGACGGCAGGTGGGGAGAGATCCTCCCCGTTGGCACTGCCTGATCCGTTCTCCTCTGAGCTGCCGGGCTGTGTGATGGGAGCGTTTTTGAATGGCTGGAGGAAATCTCTGAATCCTGTTCCACAGGGGTGCAGTCTGTGGTCACTGCACTCAGCAGCTCCGGGGCACATCTAGGGCATCCATGAGCCCTGCTAGTGAGGGCCGTGGCCTCGCCCCCCCCCTCCGCCGTCTGTCTGTCCTCCTGGGAGTGGGTCCCAGCTCCCCCATGCTGTGGACGGCAGCCGGCGGAAACAGCAGGGACTTGTAATCATTAAATAGACGAATCGGGCTAATTGCATGAAGTTTATTTGCCCTTGCTGATAAATATTTATCGCCCCTAGTTCATGGCTTTGATGTTTGGGCTTTCTCGAACGGCTCTATCCGATTCAAAACATCACATGCCCATTGGCTAAACGCGGAGACAGCTGCATGTGCCAATAACTTCTGCTGCGAACGCCAGTGATGGAGGCCAAACTTTTTTTTTTTTTGGTTTTGTTTTGTTTTTTGAGCTCTTCTTTCCATAGATGGGCTGGAACCGGACAACCCTCCACCCCCACTCCCCCAGTCGGCAGATAGACACGACGTGACATGACAAGCCGGCGTGGAGAGTGCTGGCGGCTCAGCGGGCGCGAACACGGAAACACATGTGGAAAAACACATGTGCCGGCTTCTGCTGCTCTCGGCTCTCTGGCGAGCGATGTCCACGCAGCGGGAACCTGGTCGCTATGGCACTGGGAGGCGGCTGCTCCCCACAGCCACATTGCCCCAAGGCCATTTGCCCTGCACCTTGGAGCGAGGACAGGGCTTTTAATATGGGGTTGGGGCTGACAGTGGCCAAGGAGGTCCCGTATTTGGAAACCCACCCGAGAGCTTCTCCCGGGCAAGTTGCCGCCCTGGGATGGAGGCTGGGCCACCGCCACTCCCCAGCACCCGTGGGGGGCGCAGGACCCTTTGGCACCAAGGCTCGACATTTCTCATCATCTCTGAAGTATGTATGGTTGCCAAGGAAACAGACAGACTCCAAATCCAAGCGTGAAACAGGCAAGGAGTTCCTGAGGATAATAAAACCAGGATGCGACTTGGAGGCCTGGTGCTGCCAAGTGTACCCGCCCACGGCGCCGGGGCTCCCTCCGCAGCGCCCGCACTGCAGCCCCTGGCCCCCGGCTCTGTCCCCTCTGCTTCCCAGCTCGCTCCCTCCCTCCGTCTTGGCTCCAGGCGTCTAGGCAGGTAACCAGGTGGCCAGATGAGAGACTCCTGTCAGCCCAGTCTCCTGAGGGCCCTGTCCAGTCCTTGGCATGAAGGCTCCCTGCGTTTCATCCGATGTCCAATGGGAGGGGATATCCCGTCTCTGACTCCTTCTTGGCTGAAGGCAGAGCCAGGATGGCCTTTAGGTGACCGTAAAATGGTCACTCAATGGCCTTGTGGGGTGAGGGGGTCAGAGATCTTTCTGTCTTTCTGTTGGCTATGGGGTGTGCGGCTGCCTGGCAAGGCCAGGACTGGGCTGACCGGGATCCAGAGTTAGACATGAGGGAAATGTGACCCCGGATAATCTTGGCAGGTGGGTCAGCACAGTCGGTGTCCAGAGGGGGTGAGGAACAGCACTGGGGCGGAGGGGACACTTCATGGCAGACCCAGAGTGAGCCCCCAATTTTACCGAGCTGGTAAAGGAACAACTGAAAACCACAGAAGCCTTTTTATTGTTGGTTCACATTCAGTGTGTTGAGACAACACTCCTTTGAGGGCTCAGGAAACCCAACAGGTGCGGGTGACGGAAATTGGCGGGCTGTAGCCAAGGCAAGCACAGTGCTCCCGCTCCATCTCTCCACCCCATTCGAAGAAGTCCCCAGAGAACCCTGGGCAAAGGGGAATCCTGGTACCAGATGATGTCCACAAGGACCTTGGTACAAGCCCCCGTGCCCACTGGGACCTGGAATAAGGTGAGGATGAGGATGGCAGGAGGGTTAACGGGGGCCACCCACAAGAGCCGGTCACACGACCCTCCACAAGGGGGCACTGCACCTGCACCTGCCCGGGCAGAGCCTGGAAAGGCAGCCCCAACTACTGCGCCTGCACCCTGGCACTGCCCACCTGCCCCTCTCACAGGCCTCCATGTCGAAGCTGCAGTTTCCTACAAGCATACGTGGTGGGCAATGCCCCATGTCTGCCCAGCTCTCTGACCGGGAGCCATGCCAGAGCTCGAACCTGCCACATGGTCCCTCCAGCCCTGGATGTGGCACGTGAGCACACCCGTGGGTGCTGGTGTGTGTGCGGGTGCCTGGGCACAGGGGCTGCGTGCCCACACATGTTGCATGTATGTTCCGTGGTGCCCCTGGGGGGGTCTGCATACCTCCATGTTCCTGCAGAAGGTGGCATTGGTGCCAAACAGGATCTGGCACTGCTCGTTGGCACTGTAGTGCATGCCCGGGAGCTTGGAGGGCAGGGGCAGCGCGTGATGGCTCCTGGGGTCCGTCACCTGCAGGCAGGTGCTGATTTTCGACCTGCAACAGCACAGAGGCGTGCGTTGGGAGACACTGTGTGCGTCACCTCCAGCAAGCAGAGTGTGGGACTGAGTGGGGGTCCTCTGTGGGGGGCGCAGAGGAGCCTTACACAGGTACACCCCCCCAACTGGGGGCACACGAGGCTGGCAGGGGGCGGGGGGGATACCAGCGCTTTCAGGCAGCCTGCGGCCACACTTTCTTATGCTTTAAGTGAAATGTAAAGGGCCAGAGTGATAGTACAGTGGGGAAGGCATTTACCTTGCATGTGGCCAACCCATGTTCAATCCCCGACATCCCATATGGTCCCCTGAGCAGAGCCAGGAGTAATTCCTGAGTGCAGAGCCAGGAGTAATCCCTGTGCATCGCTGGGTGTGGCCCAAAAAGCAGGAGGAAAAAAAAAAAAGCTAAAGGTATGGAGAAAGAAACCCAGAATTCTTTCTTCTTTTTTTTCCCTGCTTTTTGGGTCACACTCGCCAATGCACTGGGTTTACTCCTGGCTCCGCACTCAGAAATCACTCCTGGCAGTGCTCAGGGGACCATATGGGATGCTGGGAATTGAACCTGGGTCAGCCGTGTGCAAGGCAAACGCCCTACCCACTGTGCTATCGCTCCAGTCCCCTCCCTTCCTTCCTTCCTTCCTTCCTTCCTTCCTTCCTTCTCTTTCCTTCTTTCCTTCTTTCCAAGTGCTGCTCCTAACTGCAGACCCTTTTTGTGTTTGTGGGGGGGAGGGGCACTGTTCAGGGTGGCAGTGGACGGGCTACCTGGTCAGCCTATGCCTGCCCGCACCCACTGCCTGGCTCCAGCATTTCAACATGAAACCGCTGAGGGGAAGGAGATGCAGAGAGCACCTCGGGTGGGGCCCTGGGCCTGGGGAGGCAGCGACGGCCCCAGAGAAGGGTGTGCTGAAGGCCTGTCACCTTCACACCTGAGAGCAAGAGGGAGGCAGCTCACAGCACCCCACCCACATCCCTGAGTCAGCACGATGGGCAAACCTGTCCGGGTGCCCTGGCCCATGTCCCAGAGCCAGCGTGGCAAACAAGGCCCCCAGCCCCCAGCCCCGGGTCATGTGTCCACGTGCCAGAGGCTGAGGGCCCGGGGCTGTGTGTGTGGGCAGCGGAGCAGCCACCCTGAGAACCCAGGTCTACATGGTGCGTGCAACCCTGGGGGCAGGTCCCTGTAACACCACCAGCCCCGTTCCCACGGCGCACGAATGCCAGCCCGACGCACCCACAGGTGTGGGGCTTGTGAACAGAGGCCAGGAGGGACGTGGCACCCTCAGGTCGGCCGTTTCTGCAGGGCTTGGATCGGGCCCAGCCTCACACTTGCTGGCAAATCAGTACAGTGCTGAGCTCCCCCATCCCAGTCACACACTGGACCAATCTTTGCTATTTGGGGGGTGCAGAGGGGGTCCAGAGACCCATCCCCATGGACTCCAGTGGATACTCACTCAGCTTTTCAGAGTCAACACTTGGACGTGGATTTCCAATTACACCCATCACCCTGCAGTGTCTCAGGTCCAGTGTCCCTTGTTTGGTGCCACCTAGAGTCTGGGGTCCAGTGGGGTCCCGTGGGGTGCCGCCCAGACTTACTTCAGGAAGTTCTCGAGGTCCTCTCGGCTGCAGGGGGACCAGGACAGATCGCTGGGGCTCCGCCCTTTCACCCACTCCCCTGACATGATGTGGGACCGGCCAGCGCAGGACGCGTGGTCATCGTCGTGGTTCATGCCCAGGCTGTCAGAGGGGAAAGAGGGGGCAGGGAGGGGTGAGGGGGAGGGATGGGCCTTTATACCACAGGAACCCACCCCAGACCCATGCTCTGGGGTGGGGAACAGCGACCTGAGTTCGGGGACGGCAGGAGGGTATGAGACCAGCGTACGGGGAGCTGGCTCAGGCCCGGGCAGATGAGCACCTGCCCGCATCTCTGACTGCACCTGTTTTTGCCCAGGGAGCAGCAGGACTGTGACCCCCCCCCATCCCCCCAGAGTGTGGGCTCTGGTGATGGTGGGCCGGAGCCATGTGGAGCCTAGCAGACCAGCACCCAGTGAGCATCAGGCCAGGCACATGGGCCCCCTGAGAACGAGGGCAGTAAGGGGTGAGACAGGAAGGGACACCCAGGCACCTGACAGAGAAGCCGCCGCGAATCCTGAGGCCTGGTGGGTTCCTGCCTCCTGCGGACAGCCCCATCTTGGGCTAGAGAACCCATTGCCCCTCGGACCGGGTTCCTGGGGGTGTCTCCTCCCCACAGACAGTGTCCAGAGAAGCCACAAGGCAGAGAGTGGCCACAAGTGGGAGTTCCCCCATTACCAGCCAACGGCATCCCCACTGACTCTGCTGCCCCAAGGGCCATCCAGTCGGCAGCACGTCCTGTGCAAGCCCGGCTGCCCCTGGCCAGGCTTTCCCACAACAACCTGATCCCCAAATAACTCCCCTCATACCCCCAACACAGTGCCTTGGGGTCGCACTGGCTGCAGGGTGGATGTCTTGGTGGAGGGGGGCAGGGGGAGAAGATGCCAGGACCAAGCCCCCAGCAAGGCGGGGGGTTCTTACACTTGAAACTGGGGGTGGCTCCCTGGGGCTGGGGTTTGGGGAGCCTGGGGAGACCCCCTCAGCCCTCTAGCCATCCTCCTGCCCGCCCCAACACCCACTGGGCACCCCACCAAAGGCACACCAGGGGTCCGCCCTTCCACACCATGTGGAATGGGTATGAATGGGGTGGCATGGGAGAGGAAACGCCACACTTTCGGGGGCTTAAAAAGAAACCAGAGTTCCCCCAGTGCCAGGCACAGCACATTTCACAGGGTCTCTTGTTCACCTCCCTTTACAGATGGGGAAAGTGAGGCAAAGAAAGATGGAGATGTTGCCCTGGGCCAGGGAGCTGGAGAATAGACATGTGGTCTCAGTGCTGAGCCTCCACACTGGGTCCAGCCAAGACAGGGTCACTGGGAGAACCAAGGACAGGGAAGGGCCGGAGTGACAGGACAGTGGGGAGGTTGCTTGTCTTGCACACGACGACCTGAGTTCAACCCCCAACATCCCATAGGATCTCTCAAGCACCGCCAGGAGTGATTCCTGAGCACAGAGCCAGGAGGAACTCCAGACCATCACTAAGTGTGCCCCCAAAAGCCAAAATAAGTCAAAGAACCAAGGACGAAGTCCTGGAGCTCAGGGGTGCGGGATGGGTGTCCACCCAAGGGTTACCGCAGGGAGTCAGAAGGACACTGGCAGGAGAATAGGGGCCAAGGGGACACTTGGAACCCCTGAGCTGTCCGGGGGTTCGGATGTGGTCCCCATCTTTCAAATACATATGTGCTGAGTGGGACTGTCCCTTCCCGAGATGCCTGAGGCGCCAAGGCCAGGAGAGGGTCCCACACACCATGGACCTGAGAGGGATGTGGGGGTCCCCTTCTCTCTGGGGGTCCCTGAAACTCTGAAACATGAGGCACACGCAGGTGGGAACACTCAAGCCCTGATCCCCCTCTGAGCGGAGCCCCAGGGTCTGGGCTCACGATGAAGACACGAGCAGTGTGGTGGCCCCACTGGACAGAGAGAAAAGCAACAACCCAGGGCACAGTGCCAGAGTGGCCCCCAGTCAGGCCTCTGGTCACCTCTGGTTGGCAGAGTGGGCCTCATGGACATGTCCTCTGGCCCTCAGAGAAAGCTGGGCTCTCCGCAGCCACCATCTTCGATCACAAGGTGTGTCTTTGAGAAAACGTCTGAAAGGGAATGCCCCCCGCAGCACAATGGTGTGTGTGGGGGGGTGGGGGGGTGGTATTTTTCCAAAGGGGCAAAAGGTGACTTCCTGTACTTTCAGGGGGAGCAGTGCTGGGACCACCGGGGCTCTGTGCCCGTCTCCATGCCTGGGCAACGCCTTCGCCCCATAAACACTAAGGGGTCTGAAACCTCCATGCAATGGGAATTTGAGGGACTTTGTCACTATTTTGTTTTGCCTAATTTAAAAAAATTATTTTTGGGTTTGGTAGCTGTATCTGGTGGTGCTCAGGGATCACTCCTGGAGGTGCTTGGGGGACCCTCTGGGGTGGTGAGGATCAAACCCAGGCGGGGCGTGTGCAAGACAAACGTCTTTACCCCTGTGCGTGTGCTCTCTCTTGCTCTCTCCCTTCCTCCCTCTCTCTCTCATACTTGTTAGCTCAGAAGAAAGATTTTCCACCTCAGAGCTTCTTGCAGTGATCCCGACTGCTTTACGGGCACTTGACTGATAAAGTTAAAAATCATTTCTTCAGGCCCTTAACACGGCAATGTCCTCACAAAGGAGACGCCTTCAGGCCCTGAGGGTCCAGGTGATGGGCTGGGCTGAGCTAATGGGAGGAAGCTGTGGAGGATTCGGCCAGCCTGCACAGTCAGGCCCCACCTGCAGAAGGGGCAAGGGACACAACGGCCCCCAGGGCCAGGCAAGGCTGGCCAGCAGGTGCTGCGGCTCCAGGCCTGGGCAAACAACAGGTCAGAGAAAGCCCTCAGTCACTGCTATCCCTGGCCCGGGCACAGCGGCTGGCGATCCAGTGACACCTGGGAGTGAGGGGAGACACTGCAGCTCGAAGGAGCCGGAAAGGGGGGCCAGGCCCTGCACAGCACGGACTGCGGCCTCCAGGCCCACGTAACTTTCTACCTGTGTCTCGGTGCCAGGCTGTCAGAGGTACCCCCTCCTCGGCCATGCCCCCCACTCTCCACTCTCCACAACTCTCCCCTCATGGAGGTGCTGGGGGGGTGTTTTCAGAGGGATGAACTTCACAAAGCCCAGTAGTGACCCCTCCATGTCCTAGGTTCAGATGGCTACAAAAGAATGTTCCGGAAAAGAATGTTCCGCCCCTCAGTGTGGGAAGGGCTGCTGGCCCTCGGTCACTACGGATCAGTTCCGGGAGGAGGCCTGTCCCCCTCACACCTGCAACGCCTACGAGGCATGTCCCTCCCCACGCCTCCGTGCAAGCCCACAGGTTTATTTCTCCTAGCCAAGGCTCCTTTCCTGCACTCCAAGCAGAAACGGTTTTGGACAGTGATAGTTGTTGATGAGGTGAGATTCCACTTTGGTACAGAGCGGATGAGGCTGCACGGCCTGGCAGTGAAGAAGCAGGACAGACAGATGAACCCTCCCACAGCCAGACCCCGGTGAGCAGAGACCGCCATGGCCAACAGAGGTGACCCCCAGAGCACCCCACGCTGAGCTGCAAACCCCCCAGCCAGTGTCCTGGGGATGTCAAGAAGGGGAGGAGACCAGAGAGGTTGGGGCTGGGGACAGCACAGGGTGGGGGGACCCCCCCAGCGCCCCTAGGTGCAGCCACAGAGGCATCCTGAGTCTCCCAGGTGTCCATCCCTAAGCCCCCAGCGCCCCCCCAAGGGCCCAAGCAGCACCAACCTTGTGGGTCCACACAACCGTGGGCCAGGGGGGCCCCCAGACCTTCTGGGCAGCGTGCACCCAACAAACCTGAGGGCACCTACCCTGATGGCCAGCCCCGAAATGCCAACGTGGCACGGCGGGACCTCGGTCTGGGCCCTGCCACGCCCAGCTGTCCTGGAGAGGGGGCCCTACACGACCCTACCCCATGGCGGACTGGGTCTGGGGGCGTGGGTGTCCCCACACACTCCAGGGTTCGGCGGCTTGTCACCAGATTTTAGCACACACCAGATTAAGTGCTGAGACCCAAACCAGGTCCCGTGGCTATGCTTTGGTGTCTATTGTTTTGTTTGGCTTTCCGGCCATACCCGACTGTGCTTAGGGCTGACTCCAAGCTCTGTGCTCAGGGCGGTCTCTCAGGGATCCTATGGGGTACCGGGGATTGAACCCGGTTTGGCTGCATGCAAGGCAGGTGCTCTCCTGCTGCTTCACCCCTCTGGCCCCTCTCTGGTGTCTATTTTCCTGGACCAGGGCCTGGCAGATGGGGATGGGGGTGTGGGGGACCTGCTCTACCCCCCAGCAGGCCTGTCTTTAACGGGCATGACAGGGTGGGGGTGCCACCCCACCCCAGCCATGCAGGCAGAGAAGCTGGTTTCCCCCCGCCAGGCCCACTGTTCTAGAGCTGGCTGAAGTGAAGCCACTCACCCCCCCCTCACCCACCCCTCGGGGCCCCGCTGGCACCGAACAGGCGGTAACTAAAAGCCGGGTGAGAGAAAGGATTCCGGGCCTCTGCGAGGGCAGGAAAGCGTGTCTCTGGGGCAAGCTGAGTCAGGAACAAAACTGAAACCACTTCCTTTCAGCCCATCAGCAGCAAGGAGCCGTGTCTGGCCTGGCAGACGCTGCACCGTGCCGGGGGGCAGAGAGCCGGACGCCAGTGATCCTGCTGCCAGCTGGGGGCCTGGGCCAGCGCCTTCCCACTGTAGGACGCTGGCAGGTTCTGGAAGACCCAGAGGACAGCCACCGGTGTGTCCCGGCTCCCGCAGAGCCTGCTGGCATGGCCAGTGTCCCCGGCCAGAAATGCGGCTCCTTCTGGAACTCCCCTGGGCCCTGGAGGTGGGGTTCATTTGTCTATTGGTTTGGGCGCCACACCAGCAGTGCTAGCGACTGGGCAGAATCGGGCCTCTGCGTGCTGAAAGCCCGCCTGTGCCCCCAACTTCCTCAGTGTCTGAGGCATCCCACGAAACCCTGGAGTCCTCCACCGGGTCACTGCAGCAGGTGTAGCCGTAGAGATCCCGACTGGTCTCTGCCTGCAGGCAGCCCCCTCGCCAGCCCCTGCAGCTCTGCATCAGGACAGTTCTCCTGGCCCAGGAACTGTCTCTCTTACACAGAGACGGTTCTCACCAGCCTTGGCACGTGTGGTGCAGAAGAACATGTCCGAAGGAGAAAGGCCTCGGCCAACAAGCCCAGCTCTGCACGCTGGCCCTGCACTGACCTCCACACCCCAGGGTTCAATTCCAGCCCCTCTCCCAATCCCCCAGGTGGCCTCCCACCACCCAGCCCCTGCCAGCTCCCAGGAGGTGAGAATGGGCCCTCTGGGGTGCACAGGTGAGAGGAGGGGACCGTCCCGAGTGTCCACACAGGCAGAGGGTGAAGTTCCCAGGGTCTCAGGCCGGGCC
>JAOXYA010423160.1:0-17539 GCA_028565675.1 Sorex palustris
TGGCGATGCACAGGGGTTACTCCTGGCTCTGCACTCAGGAGTTACTCCTGGCGGTGCTCAGGGGACCATATGGGATAATGGGAATTGAACCCGGGTTGGCCGCGTGCAAGGCAAACGCCCTACCCGCTGTGCTATCTCTCCAGCCCTCTTCGTCCATTTTTTGCACTGCCTCCTTTGCAACTGCATTCACCATGTTTCAGTCAATAATGCACCGTATCTGTGCTCTTTCTCTGCTATGCTCCAGAGCACCGTGTCTCTTGGAAAGAGCTTTGGCACATATCTGCTACCCTGGTTTTCATGTCTAGAGTCTGTGGCCGCCATCCAGAGGACGCCCCCGAGCTCACTCGGGTTGCCATCTGGTTCTAATCCCTGCCCTGAAACTTTAAAAATTAGATGATTCTTTTTTTTTTTTTAGCATCTCAGTTTTTATTCAATATCGTATTAGAAGCCCTGGCTACACCAATCAAACAAGAAAAACAATTCAAAGGGATCCAAATCGGAAAATAAGTCAAATTATCACTATTTTCAGATGACACAATGATATACATAGAAGACCTAAAAATTAGATGATTCTTAACCAGCTATCTGCCAAGGCTCTATAGACTGGGACATTGACCCAGTCTTTCTCTAAAAGAAGCCTGTGCGCTTATTCCAGACCACCAAACTAGGGGCAAACTTCAAGTTTGAGACACATCTAGGAGTTGATAGAGGAGCTCACAGGGAACAAGGGCTAAGGGCTGCCATCTTTTCTCTTTCCCTTTGTCTTACTATAATCTCCTGTTATCGCCACAAAAGGCCTTTACAGGGACTGGGGATGTTGCTCAATGGTAAGCTCATGTCTCACGTGAGTGAAGTTCTCGATTCAATTGATTGTCCCTCTAACCTTTCACCACCAAGATTTAAAAAATAAATAAAAAAGGGGCTTACATAGGCCCTGGAACCAAGATATTTGTGACTGCCACTCATGGAACCTCTCCAGGTCACCTGACTCTGGAGGCTAGTGGAATTTGTGTTTGTGTTTTTAAAAAAATCTGCTGTCTGCAGGTCTGACTTTGAATCAGACTAATCTAAGTGATGAGATATTTCCCTTTGAGCCACTGATAATTATTGACATGCCCTGGACTACTGAGAGATATTAAAAACAAAACAACTAGCTTAGATAATCACACATGATGAGAGACCATCAAGAGTTATGCAGGGTTGAGTGACAAGGTTCGCCTGCAAAAAGAGGGGCTGTTTTATCTAATACAAAGAAACAAAATCAGAGTTCAGACAAATGAATAAACATAAGATTACATTTCAAATGAAAGAACAAGATAAAGCCTTTGTGGGGGGCCAGGAACCCTTAAAGATATGGAATGTTATTTTCTGATAAAAATGTAAAGTAATGGTCATGAGATGCTCAGAAAACTCTGGAAATTAGTGGACGAATATGATGAACATATCAGTAAAGTGAGAGAAAAAAAAGTAACAAAAATTGCAGGGTCAAAAAAATATAATTACTAAGTTATAAAAAAACAGCAACGTGACTGGGTCAACATCAGTATCTGAAAGAATAAGAAATGATCATGAGGCTTTCTTGATCATGTGTCATGATCAAGAAATGATCATGACACAGTAAGTTAAAGGCAAATTTAAAGGCAATGAAACAAATAAACAAAAAAATACAAAAAAAAAACACGCAAGAAAACTCCATAAGACTATAAGCAAATTAAAGTAGATAAAGGACCAAACAGGATAACCTCTCAGTATATGTACTACAGACCATAATGCCCAAAAGTAGAGAGAGAGTGTGGGGGAAATAGTCTGCCATGGAGGAGGGGAGGGTTGGAAAGGGAGGGTCTACTGAGGACATTGGTGGTGGAGAATGTGCATTCGTGGAGGGATGGGTGTTTGATCATTGTATGAATGGAACTCAAACATCAAAGTTTGTGACTATCTCACGGTGATTCAATAATAAAAAATTTTAAAAAGAACTATGAACAAATTATTTTTAGCAAAAACTTTGCAGTTCAGATCGAATGTAATAATAAATTCAAAGTGCCGAAAGAAAATCTTCTAATCAAAACTACTCTGCCAAAATTAAAGGAGAGATAAAAATTTTTCCAGAGACTCATGAAAGAATGAAGTTTATTACCATTAAATGAGGCTTACCAGACATATTATGATAGCAGATCAATCACTTAAAAAACTAGCATGAAAGTAAAAATAACTACAGTAAATATACATGATAAAATATGCAAAATATTATATAAAGTATGTAAAATATGACATTTACTACTGTGGAGAACAGCAAAAATGTAGAACTTTAGAATTTATTCAAATTTGTTATCAACTTAAAATAGACTGTCACAAATGTAAATTTTTATATGAAAATTTTAAGGTAACCACAAAAATCTATAGTAGATACAAAAGACAATGATAAAGGAATCTAAGTATACCTCCAAAAACTCATCAAAATTCAAAGAAAAAGATCAAGAAGAGAGCAGAGTAATAATAAAATAACCATAAAAAATGAACCAAAAGGCAAAAAAATGCATAGCTAAAATAATTGCTTTAAATAGTAGCAGACTGGAACCCTCAATAAAAACATAAAACAAGAAGCCAAAGTAATAGGATAGGGGGTAGGGCACTTGCCTTGCACATAGCTGATCTGGGTTTGATCTACAGCATCCCATATGGTCCCTTGAGCATCGCCAGAAGTAATTCCTGAGTGCAGAGCGAGGAAGAAGCCATGATCATCGCTGAGTGTGACCTCGAAACCAATAAATAAGTAAAATGGTAAAATGAATAATAATACAATCTATATACTTCTTAAAATAGACTCACATTGTATGTAACAGCACACACAAAGTGAAGGAATTTTAAAAATGATCCATTCAAATAGAAACCAAAATAAACCTGGAATAGCTGAATTTCGTAAATAAAACAAAATGGATTTTTAAAAACTATAATAAAAGACATACCATATGAGTTATATGATGATAAAAGTGTCAATCCAAGCAAAGAATACGACATTTGTAAATAGTGATGTATCCAAAAGAGGTGCATGTGCATGTATGAATCACAAATCTAAAGGGAGAAACTGGTAGAAAGATAATTACCAGGGACTTTTACATCTCAATTACATCAATGAGTAGGAAATCAATAAGGGCACATAACTTTCAATGCCACATTCAAATTGTAATTAATATGCATGCACTAACATCCTACAAAAGCCATGAAAACAAGTTCTCAGTCATTTATGAAACATTTTAGGACATATTGAATATTAAACTACATACAAATCAATAAATCTAAGGCAACTGAAATAGCATCAGTCATTTTTTCTAATCATAGTGGTAGGAAACTAGATATTAATTGTATAAAATTCACATCTGTTCAGTGAGTGAAAACAAGGGCTAACCAAGGGGAGAGAGAGAGAGAGAGAGAGAGAGAGAGAGAGAGAGAAAAGAAGTATCCCTTACACAAAATTGTGGTTAAAAAAAAGAATTACAAAAAAATGGCAATGGCATATAAATGTCAGATTCTCATCTTCTGGTTGTCTGGATCCATTTTGTTTTCCACCTACCCTGTTGTAAATAGCTTTGGGAATCAAGACCTTTAAATAAACAAAAAGCAAATGTACAAGTGCTGAAAATATTTGTGAGTTATTAAGTGCAATGGAGATGGAAGTCTAAGCCCAGTCCCACCAGTTCTTCTCTGACTTGGGTGTTAGTGTGAAGAATCAGCATGAGGTTTTGGCTGCTGTTGGAGAGAGAACAGCCCCCTCATGGAATTCCATCATCCCTTGGGCTGTCCACTGCAGTCATGGTAACTGAGACTTCCCTCAGTCGTTTTATGAAGCCACAGTTTCTCCGTAGAAAGGCACATGCAAACACCTGTGCAAATTCTATCCTAACTCCTTAAAGTGTTTTCATTTTTTGTGACAAAAAAGTGTTATGGCATGAAAATGCATAGGACAGAGGTCAGGTGAGTGATCGTCCAAGCACATTTTCAAATCTCTTCTGATGAGCAGTTTTATTCTAGTACTATTCTAAATGAAAGAAATCCATAGTGAATTGTTGAAATGACCAATAGATTTCCCCTAAGGAAAATTCAGCACCCTTATAAGACTCATAAGACTAATAATACTTAAAATAGAGTTGAGTCTTATCATGATGAATTTTCCTAATTTCTATTCCATCTAAACAATTTAGATGAGTCTTCGAATGACAGAAGCAACATATTTTCATTACAGTGACATTTAATCTATAAATTAAACAGAATGTAAATTTTAATTCTAATGAGCCTTTCAACCCAGTAGCAATTTATATTTATATAAATATTTTCTTATTTTTATGTAAATTTATTTATTTAATAATTAAATATTTTTATTTATATAAATATTTAGTTTCAATTACTTTCATCGTATATCTATGTTAAATTTACCCTAATTTTTTCATATATTATATAGAGTAGTGTCTTGGCAATGGTTTTTGGTTTTCAGTGCTAGTATACAGAAATAAAATTGACTTCAATACATAAACCTTGAAAATTATAATTTTGCTGAACTCTCTTATTATAGTAGCTCCTTTATAGATTTCGGATAATTTTCTATGTAGAGAAACATATAATCCGTGGCATGATAATTTCTAATGTCAATTGCACTAGGACTTTCAATGTAATCTTGAGCAGAACTAACAAGAAGAGTAATTTACCGCATCTACAAGCAAGGGGTAAAAGTCTTCTATCAGTATGATTGAAGATACAGGTTTCTTATAAATATTTAAAAATGTTCTTGGTAAGGTCGAAGAAATTCCTTTGTAGCTTAGTTTTCTCAAATGTTGTCGATACATATGAGAGGATCCTTTATTTTTCAGTTAATATTAATTACATTGATTTATTTTTTAATATTAACTCAAGCTGATAATCCTAGGATAAACCACATTTAATCACAATGTAATCATCTTCTTGAGATATACATTCAATAATATGCTAAGTTGTATTAAGAAGCTTTATTTTAAATTCGGACATCCCCAGTCGTAGCTGGGTTTGGGAGTACCCCTCCTGTGGCACTCAGCAGTACAGGACCCACAGTCTGGTGCTCAGCCACCGTTCCAAGGCTGCTGGCTTGAGGTGTGCTGGGGAGCTCCCAGAACTAGCTCGGATGGTGTTCAGGACTCACTGTGGTACCCGGGACTGAACTACAGGCCTCACACATGCAAGGCATATGACTCACCCCTTTGAGACAAGGAAATAGGTGTCTGAGCATCCTTACCAAGACCATCAAGGGTAATGCAGTCTCTCTGCCTACTAGCAGGACCACTAGTACCCTTTGCCTTTAATGACAAGCAAGAGATTCCCTAAAATCCTAAGCCAAGAGCCACAAGGTGATGCTGACTGATTAGGAGGGAACCAGCCCAACAAGTATCTAGGCCGAACCACCTTTTTGATTCCCAGACTCTTGCCTGTCACTCCCATTAACCCGCTTGAGCAAATTGATGATCAACGGGATGACAAGTGATACAAGTGAATACTAAAAGCAAGACTGTCTTTGGTATTTCTCCATCACAGTGAGCAATGGGCTCCACTGAGCCTGGGTGTTGCTCCTGCTTGGATCTGGCCCTAGAGTTTTCACAAACGTGTAGTGTACTTTGGTAAAACTGTGTAAAAGTAGGTCCCACGACAAAAATAACACCTCGTTATCATCATGTGTCTCTCACTTCTCTCCAAACTCTTTGTTCACCTGTGAATTTAAATCAAGTCCATATACCACAGTAAGTTTTTAACCTCCATCCTTCTCTTAATCTAAAATCATTTCCACTATTCTCTCACCTTGTATTTGTTGGAGAAAACAATGTATTAGTATTGCTTTAGAATTTCACAATTTGGGGGTCCCACTTGTATCTCTGCAGTGTGGATTGGAGTCTTTCTCTTCTCTTTTCTGTAAATAGACTCAATGAGGTTATGTTCCTCCCTCTTTTCTAGCTCCCACGTCATTCCTTCCATCTTTCTCTTCTCTCACCCCACCTCTCTGCTCCCCATTTCTTTCCTGGTGTATTGGTCTGTTTATCTGACAAACTATGGAGCAGTGGTAGTGTGTGTTTCTTAATCCCTGCATGGCGTGAGAAGATCCACTAAGCCTGTTGTTTATTTTGAGTGATGTTTTAGAGCAGCAGTGAGCATGGTCATATTTTGTAAAGAGGAGCACGCTGGAGGCAAAGGGTCCTTAGCAAAGAAGCTGAGGATATTTTCATTTCCATTCTGAAAGCAAACTTCTGTGAAGATTTTTATGTGAAATACTCTCATTCACAAATGTAATGCTATTTCTAAACTTAAAATAAATAACTTGCTAATAACATCTACGGGTTGGAGCGATAGCACAGTGGGTAGGGCATTTGCCTTGCAAGCAGCCGAACTGGTCGACCTGAGTTCGATTCCTCCTTGCCGGAGAGTCCGGCAAGCTACCAAAAGTATCTTGCCTGCATGGCAAAGCCTGGCAAGCTACCCTTGATGTATTCTATATGACAAACACAGTAATAACAAGTCTCACAATGTAACTGGGCCTGTTCAAGCAAATCGATGAACAATAGGAGAACAGTGACAGTGACAGTTCAATAACATCTAACGCAAAAGAGGGAGGATGGGGGGGCGGAGAAAAAGTGCGGGGGGAAAAGGGGGAGGAGGGAGGAAAGATGGAGTCTGGGGTTGACACCACGGTCTGTCTCTCACTCTGAACTATCCTTTGATAATGCCTCTGTGGAACCTGCATTTCAATATGTTACCTCTGGGGCCAGAGCCATAGTACAGCAGGTAGGCCACTTGCCTGGCATGTGACTGACCTGGGTTCAGTTCCTGATACACCATGTGGTCCTCTGAGTGCTATCAGGAGTGATTCCTGAGTGCAGGACAAGGAGTAAGATCTGAGCACCGCAGGGTATGGCCCCCAAACAAACAAAAATATCGAAATATCAAATACCTCATGCAATCTTGAACAGAAGAATCCATGAATATTCTGAAAGATTGCCCTGAGAGAAATTCTGGACGGAATAAGAATTCTAGAGGAGCAGAACCCTCTTGTCAAAGGGCCTCTGATTTGAAAATGGGTTGAAATGAAGAAGGTGGGCCTCAGCAGTGACTTATGTAAGACAGAGAGGAGAGAGACTGTCAGTTTCTCCCAATGCCCCGTCTGCCACCCCGGGACTGGCTGTGAAGACTGATAACGTCTGGAAAGTCAGTCCTAGGCCTTACCCAGGGTTTACAGGTTCTTTGTCTTTCTCACAGAAAGGAATTTCAGGAATACATGAGCAGTGAAGTAAAACAGATTTTATTTGAAGGCTTATGAAGGGAAGAAGGGAGAGACAGTGAGAGAGAGTAATGCACTCAAGGGAAAACCCAGGCTTTTCCAAGGGTGGCAAGAGCCCCTTCAC
Source organism: Sorex palustris (assembly GCA_028565675.1). NCBI lineage: Eukaryota > Metazoa > Chordata > Mammalia > Eulipotyphla > Soricidae > Sorex > Sorex palustris. Next base: position 7,413 of record JAOXYA010423160.1, read on the forward strand.
AAGTTGCAGCATTACTTATGAAAGCATGAAAGTGCACATCAGAAGAAGGGAGATGCGGGTGCCACATATGCTCACTTGACACGTGCTTGAGCACGTGGATAGAAGCAACACATGGGCTCTGGAAACATATGTGTGCCCTTTTTTCATTCAAGGTGGCTGTTATAGTTTTTTTTTTTACCCAAGGTTCACCATGTGGGGCTTTCTAGCTAGGTAACAGTCCTTTGCTAAAGAGAGTGCCAAGGGGGTAGAGTTGGGAGTGGTCCATCCTTGAAATTCCTTTCCTGGTCTTTTGTTCCTGCTCCCTAGTACCTTCTCTGGGAAGGGGTGGGGCTCAGTCTTCTCTGGGTCTGTTGCTGGAGCCAGGATGATCTTATCTGGCATAGGCCTTAATTCTTGCAGCATCAGGGCTATTGGACTTATTACTTCTCCGAAACTCCATTGCTATGGGATCCTTTCCCTGTCTACTTGCCTACGTCAGAAATACAGACATCTGTAATAGTGATTTTAAACTCTTTAATTTAAGGCCCAAGAGTTAGCTCAGTGGGCTAAGTGCAAGCTTTGCATGCAGCAGGTGTGGGGTTGTTATCCAGTACTGCATAGTCCCCTGATCTCTGGTAGTTGTGCAACCCCCTCCATTCCCATTCCACCCTCAACATACACATACAGAAATCTTTAACTTAGTTCTGTAGAGAATTCTTTTATGGCTCACTAAAACTTTGTACAGAAATCTACCTTCAGAACATAAAGGAGTGAAAAGATAAGTAAGAAGCTGGAACTGCCTGTCTGCAAATCTTTCAGAAACCACTTCACTTCCTTGTTTGGTAACTCATTTTAGCAACTCATTTTTCTCGAGTGACTGTCTTGTGCAAGTTTTCAAAGCAAAGATCTTACTTTCGCTAAATTGGCTGGTAACTATGACCCACAACAGACTGCTCTTGGCAACAAGGTGAGTCCCCAATTGATTCTGGGAGATACTTTCCTTATATTTGTGTTGTTATGTTATGTTATGTTATGTTATGTTATGTTATGTTATATTATGTTATGTTTGTGAACATTGATATTGCCAGGGTTCACCCTGCCATTCAATCCTCAACCCAAATCTTCCTTCACTACCCCCACTTTCCCCACCCCCCAACACATATACACATACACACACACAGAGGAGAGAGAGAGAGAGAGAGAGAGAGAGAGAGAGAGAGAGAGATCTTTTTTCATTGCATTTACCTAGTACTTTCCTGGAAATAAACAATGGAGTTGCCTTGAATGTGCGCACATGCCCTCCAGGAAGCATTGTGGAGAAGAGGATTCAGGGGCAGATGCTGCTAAAATTCCTCTAAAGTCTCTAACAGAGTCCTCTATACATTTGCTAATGAATGTTGGGATGTTAATGGTTCAGTTGCCAACAAATTGATTTTCTCCAGTTGGAGGATCATCTGGGTAAATCATCTGACATGTTTCACGCTGAGTTCTATGATCTGTAGGCCTTTTGTGGATATAACCCCTAGAAACTCATATTTAAACTAAACAATTACTTTTTGAACCTGTTTTCATGTGTCATAATTATTTTAACTCCTTCTAGGTCAAATATTCTAATCCAATGCAGATACAAATATGTAACATAACAGCATAAAACCTTTGAACAATCAATTTTTATAAAACACAATAAAATCTTCTTTGACTTAATTTCAGTAGTTATTTTACCTTAGTTCAAGATACACCAGATACTTTTACAATCCCACAAGAATACAAACATGCTTTCAGACACAGAAAAAGCCCTTTGGTTTTTACCAAACTTTGATATTATCATAGAAAATAACACTTGGACTGTCAATATTTATGGAAACGTAAGAAAACTTTGTTTATTTTGATGTCTTCTGTACCTCTGTTGTTTGTAAAATAGCTAAATTCCTCATTACAATTGGCTGAGGCTTGTAAGATAAAGCCTTACATTCTCTGAACTTTATTTCACTTTACTTTCAGGCTCTAGTTCCATAGCTCTTCTAGATAGTACAGATTCTTAAGTTCAAAAGGACTTCAACTGTTACTCATATAATCATTACTGTTCTTCTAACAAGAAATTTAGATTGAGAATTCTGCGCTCTCTGTAGGTCCAACCTTCAGATAAGGTCTAACCCTTGTCTGACAGGTTCCCAAAACAACTCCATTTCTTAAATCACTGGGTTGCATATCACTAACTTCTCTAGAATTTCTACTTCTGATTTCAACCTGGTTCCAACACTCAAGTGTTCCACACAGACAGACAGACAGAAGGACAGACAGACAGACTGACAGACAGACAGACAATGAACTGACTAAAACACCACACGTACATGTGCACACATCTGTATTTGATCGATCAATCTGACCCTTCAAAAACGGCAAGGAGAAACTGATGGGCTGAGAAAGGAAGGGACAGTCCCTAGGACAAAGAAGCCCCATTGGCTCATTGGGAACTCTGCTCCCCATTTCCCAGCCTGACCAGCCAGTCTCCTGCTTGTTAAAAAGGTCAAGAAAGTGCTTTTGTTGATATAAGCCGGCAAAATAAACGAAGACAAAGATGTTACCATATTTTGGCCAAGGCTAATTCTGAGGCAGGGAGCTAGTATCTTATCAGACATGGGGATAGGCTGCCTTAGTGACACACTTCTTTGTTTCTGATGTCTAACAGTTAATCATGAGATCTTGCATTTTCCTGCCTCCTCTGCTTTGATAATCCTATTTTTTTTTTTTTGTTAACTGCAAAGATCTGACTGCAAAATGACTGCAAAATGATCTGGTAACGCAAACTGCCATCCACTGGCTATCTTTCCCCACTATACTCAGGCCACGTGGTGTTACAGAGGTCATCGAGATACTCCTTATCAAAAACTACCTAGTTGGGAGCTCCTCGGATGTTTTATTAATTTCAAGCAATAATTTATAAAAAAGGATGGTTTCTTGGCAAAACTTTTCTCCAGGTGTATCACTTTGGCCTCTCCCAGGGGGACTTGAAGCCCTTGTATATTGGCTTTTACTCTGGCCTCTCCCGAGGGGACTCTAACTCCCCATAGACTGGCCTTTACTCAGAGGCTCATTGGATTTGGACTGTCTCCACCTGGGTGGGCCTGGCGTTGGGCAGACCCACAGTTGTGTGTCTGAGCCGAACTTAGTGCTGTGGTTTTAAGAACTCTGCTCCTTAAAAAAAACAGGTCCGCCTTTCTTAGCTTGCTACTTCTTTCCCGCTTTTTGCTGGCTTGTGGCTTTTCTCAGGCCTCTTACCAGCCCTTTACAACGCCCCCTTTTTTTTCTTTCTGCCTTACATCTGGACTGCCTTCATTAGCATTTCAATTGACCTCTAGCTGATCTTCTGGTTAGACTGAGACCGGGTGGGGAAAAGGATTTTCTGCCTGGAAATTGATCTGCCTTAGTTTTCCAGAGTCTTCTCAATAGTGGGCTTTCCTCCCATCCTTCCCATAGTGGACTGTGACTCAAAACAGACAAAGGAGGGGTGCCTCTTTGCAGAGACCATTCAGATGCTTGCCTGGCCAGTGGAGAACTTGGCCTTAGTGGTTCAGCATTGTGACTTGCGACTGGCAGCTATGCCAGCGCCACCCCTGACCGCATGTTCTCTGTGGAATCGCAGGCAGCCCACTCGAGCTCTGTGACTTTAGAGGGACTTTAAGAGTGCCAGGTCATGGAATTACAAAATCATGCCCGATAGGAGAATCATGCACGCACACATTCACACAGAGGTTATCACATTCCTCCCCCATGCCCCATAGAGATTGCCAAGGGAGCATACCTTCACAGCAGATTTTCCACAGATTACCTCCTTTATCCGAGCCACAAGGTTTGGAGAAAAGGAACCTGGGGGGCGGGGGCACCGCAATCCACACCAAAGGAAGGCCATTCTGATGAACAATAAGTGTCAAACTTACTTTTCTTGATCATCAAGCCCAGATCCTGAGCTTTCCTGTGGATCCCAGAGAAGTGATCAAGAATTAAAGCTTTGGGGGTTGATTGATTCTGACCCATATTAAAGAATCTTAATAAAAAGAATTAGGAGAAAGATAATAAGACAAATACACACACTAAGAACACACGCACAGATCACACTCCTGCACTCGCTCGGACCGGTCCTCCTCTCACACTGGTGCGCACCTCACTCACCATGGTCACACTGGGATTCCTGAATTTGCCCAAAGGACATGCACGTGATTTTCACCTCCTGAGGGCTTAGTTCTTCTTCTCTTGGTGCCAGGTTTTCCAGAACAGATGAGGACCCAGAGAATATGTCCTCCAGAACAGATGAGGACCGAGAAAATATGTCCTCTTAATCCTAGGATAACAGACTAGGACCCAAAGAAACCTTATGTCCCTCAAGTCCTCCCAGTCAGGGTTAGCCACTTCCCTGCCGTGGTTCAGATGGGGACACCTTTCCCCCAGAAAACAGATGGAATATTCCCCAGAATTTAAGGCCTTTCAAAACCTGCTCTGTGGGCCCGTTTGCCGTTGGGAGATCTCGCTGGGGTCTCCAAATATTAGGACGCAGATCATGATCTCTCTTTAACGACAAAGAGACTCCAGAGACTGCAAACAGCAAGCAAGGTTTATTGTAAGACTGGCTAGCCAGGGTCCAGCCATCAGGCAAGACCCCTAACTTCTTCAAAGGGGATCTTATATAGGCCTCCGCTGGCCATTACAGCAGAGCCTGCGCATTTCATGGGCGGCTAGCGGGTATCTCCTATGTTTGATTATCTTCTATGTTTACCTGGGTCCCTTTGATTCTCAGCTCAGGGCTCCTGCATTCCCGTGGAGGTGGATAAAGGAAAAGTTACTAATAGAGGTAACAGATAAGGAAGGGCCAACAAATAGTTCCAGAATTTACATCCCAATAAGGGAGAGTCAACAAATGGTTTCAGAATTTACATCCCAGTAAGGGAGAGTCAACAAATGGTTTCAGAATTTACATCCCAGTAAGAAAGGGTCAACAAATGGTTTCACAGCTAAGGTTCTACTAGGGCAGGAAAGGGAGAGTTACTAATTAACAGAGTTTAGCTCTGGAATTTTTCTCAGGGTCCCTAGGAACCTTACAATAGTCACACACTGGGCTGGACTGTGTGATGCCAGACCCAGGAATGTGCTGCTCAGCTCAGACTGCTTGGTGCCAGGAACTCCCAGGGTCATGCCCAGTGGTACCTGGGGGCCTCACGAGGGCTGCATCCTTTGGTCCTGGGCCGAGGTTGCTGTGATGCAGACGGGGCCTTGCTTGGACAGTGCTTGCAGCCTTGATCACTGAGCTGTCTCTCGGGCTCTAACCGAAGAGCCATTTTGTTTCGTCTTATTTTCTCGGGGTGCTGGGAATTGAATCTAGGTCTCACACATCCAAGGCCAGTGCTCTGCCACTAGGCAGCATCCCTCCTCCTATGTGTTCCCTACTCTTAAGAATAATCCTCGGGGCTGGAGTACTAGCACAGCAGGGAGGGTGTTTGCCTTGCACGCAGCTGACCCAGGTTCGATTCCCAGCATCCCATATGGTCCCTTGAGCACTACCAGGAGTAATTCCTGAGTGCAGAGCCAGGAGGAACCCCTGAGCATCGCTGGGTCTGACCCCAAAAGAAAAAAAGAATAATCCTCTTTTTCTGTTCCAACCTACAAATAGTGATACAATAGGGAAATTTTACATTTTTTTATTATGACAATTGTTTCTGATACTCGTTAAAACTTTTCTTCATCTTTTGTGGTTGTTTTTTTTCCCATATATCCTTTATTTTGCATCTGGCCTACCTCCTTGATACAAATTAATTTTTTAAAAAACAGATGCTTTATTATAACATGACTCTGATGCAGAGAATACATATAATATTCCCTCTCTAGTCGTATAATCTATGGTTTACCAAATTTACTGTTAGAACTTAGGTGTGATATGGTATATAAAGTGTAAGCCTAAAAATTTTATATTATTGTAAATCTAGACAATTTGTTAACATGTAAATATCTAAAATTTACAATATGCATATGTTTCAGGAAACATGTGCATTGTATTTTACTTTCTAAGCTCCTCTAAGCCTTATATTACACCTCTAGGACTTATATTTCACCAAGTTTTTTATTCTATACTAATTTTTGCAGCTCTTTGGAAAATTTAAAACCGTGATGAACCTGAGTCCGAGAGCATTGAAACTGTCTCTTGAAACTGAAAGAGAATATAAAATGGATTATTTTATGTCTTTAGTAATCCGGACTCCCAGCCAAGCCTTTGGGGAGTTTGTGAATATTTGGGCTTCAGGGCTGGTTTAGCTGAGCACATGCTTTACCTGCGGGATGCCAGCTTCACTTCTAAACACCGTTTGGTCCCCTGAGCACTGCCAGGTGTTTCATTTGGCATGACTGAAAACAAATATAAAATAATTGTTATGAATATTTCATTCTATGGCCTTACATATTATTATATTTTAAATGTTCTCTAAGACATTTTCTCAAAGACATACAAATATGTCAATGATTCCGATTTCCTATTCTGTTGTGTCTCTATGTGTGTGTATACAGATATATTTATGCACACACATAGAGGAGTATCTGGTTATTGGATATAGCATGATATTTCTGGATTCTTAAGATGTATTTCCATAACCATGTCTAATAAAAAATATAATGTCTAAGTCTGATTATGAGCTCATTTTGCAGAAATTGATGTGTGTAGCAAATGTGGTGGCCTCTTCAGGTATCCCTCATTGTGGGAACGTTCCTTCACTCATCCTTTGACACCAGTCTCTGCTCTCGGAAGACCCGCATTATACCCCTTCTTCCTTTGGGTTCTAGAACACAGTTCTCCTCTTAGACAGAACATTCTCCAGCCCATGACTACTAAACCCTTCCTTCCCAACTTTGTTCAAATGTTAATTTCTTAAATTCCCCTTTTCTTCAAAATTGCAAACCTGGCCCCTTCTGCAGGTCCTAGCCTCCTAACTCTGTTCTCATGCACTTCAGAGTTCGTTGCCTTCTAATGTGAAATGTTTTTTATTTATACATTTGTGGTAACTTCCCAGAGCTGCTCATATTTTGACAGGGAGATGAAAATGACAGTTTCCTAGGACAGGGATTCCTAGGACAGGGATCAGCAATGTTGTCTTTTGTTTTGTTTTGTTTTATTGCTATTGTTGTTTTTTTTTTCTGGGAATCTTGTGACAGAGGAAGAGAGTAAAGGAACATAGGTGTGGAGAATGATGAGTACAGAGCGAGCTGGGTGCAGGGTCCGAGTAGCTAGTGCAAAGTAAATGTTTTAGGCTTTCTGGACCATACAGTTTCTGTCTCCACTACGTCATACCATTGTGACCTAGAAGCAATTGTGACAACATGGAAATGAATGAGGGTGACGATGCTTCAATAAAATGTGATTTACCGGTGCACGCATGCTGCCTGAGCCCATGTGCGCTTACGCCCACATGGCTGAGTACTTGTGGTGCCTGAGCACATGTGTCGCCCGCATCTCCCCTCTTGTCTTGAGATGTGTACTTTCGTGCTTTCATCCATCTCTCTCTCTCTCTCTCTCTCTCTCTCTGCCCCTCCTCACCTAAAAATCCTCCAAATAAAATCTATTTGTTTCACTGAAAAAAATAAATAAATAAAAATAAAATGTGATTTACCAAAATAAGCTGCTGGCTTGGTTTAGTTCAAGTTGTTGTGAAGATCTGGTACTCAGTAAGTGCATCAAAAATACTCGTAGAAGTAAATTTATTGAAACAAAACACATTTAAAATGTGAGAATAAAAGGAAGGCAGTCACCATTCCTCTGGCTCTAAAATTGATTGTCATGGCTTCTCAATGGAAATAGGTCGTTTGGTCTTCCTGTGCCGTCTGAATTTCATCCAAACAGTTGTGTGTTTGTGTCTGACAGCACGACTGGGTTGTTGAGGACTTAGGGAAGTCATACTTCATGGTAAAAGTGTCCAGGCTCTGGGCCTGCAGAGCCCAATTCGGGGATTTGTGGGGTTACTCCTGATCCCGTGTTCAGGAGTCTCTCCTTGAAGGCTCGGAAACCATCTGGGATGTCGGGGATGGAGCCAGGCCAGCCACATGCAAGACAACTTGTCACTGACCTGTCACCCCAGCCTCAGCCGTCTCCCTCCCCCCATCCCCCTGGGGAATGGAAGTGGACACTGATGGCTTCCAGTCCTGGGAGGAAGGCAGAGGCTCACTCGGCTTAACTCCACTGAAGACATCCAGCCTCAGTCTCCTCGCTGTTCCCATACCTGTGAGGGTCGCTTGATCATGCTAGGGAGACCTGGACTGGTGTTGCTTAGCAGTTCAGAGGTCTCCCGGTGACTCCATGAATTGTTTCAGAACTTTCAGCCTTGGCTAGTGAGTGGGAGAGAACTCTCTGGAATCTAGAAACAGCAGATCTTTTTCTTTTTTTTTTATTGCTGAAATACCATGAGGTACAGTTGTAGATCCACAAATTTTGTGCTTGGGTCTCGACTATACAATGATCAAACACCCGTCCCTCCACCAGTGCCCATTTCCACCACCATGGATAATATCGCTCCCACCCCCACTTAATTCAGTACCACTTAATAAGCCCAGTGTGTGACCACAAACAAATGAGTTCACTGTTATGAACTTCTTTATCTGTGAAATGAAGATAACACCCCTATTATCTAGAAATCTGGGACAGTGCTTACTGTCCCCAATTCAGAAAATATATGAGAAAGCACTGTGCACAGGGTAAAGTGCCATCTAAATGTAAGCTAGCATGATGATAAATTCCACAACGCAAAAAGACTTTGTAAAAAATAGCTTTGTATGATGAGTACTTCCTCTTTAGAACTCTCTCCCCAAATTGCCATCCCAGTCTGTTTATGTTTATACTCTGAAGCCCTTTGATGTTCCTGCTGGCAGAGTTCAGAGTTCATTGTAAATATATAGCACTATTCTCACATCACCCCAGAGGCAGTGATACTGGCATTTAGTTCAGGGCAAGAAAGATCAAAAGCCAGTGTCCATGATTGTTTCCACATCAGTCTTGAAACTGGCAGCCCACAGCCAACTCTTGCTACACCTCCATAGAACTGGCCTCAGGCACCATTTAGATGTCATAACATCTTTCCAAATTAACATCTCTTTTATTTTACTTTTTCTTTTGAAAAGCAATTTACGATGTTTACTCAAGTCCTCTGACACCAGATGAGCCTGAAACATCCGAACCCCGCACAGGTACACCTTACCTCTCAATCCTATTTTTAAGGGGGATGGTGGTTGGGGAGGACCCTGGTGTTCTTACATTGCTGCACCTAGTTTGCTGTTTTCTTTTTGCAGAGTGAGAAAGAGAGCTCCCTAAAGCTCCGTAGGAGAACAATTGTAATCTGTGTCAGGCAAAGAATTTTACCCACTCACCCCATTGAGTGATTGTGTCTTCTTCACCTCCATTCATAAATAAACTGCCACGAAGGCAAAGTTTTGCAATGAATGGTTGCTCAGTTATGCAAAATACTAAAAATATTTTAGCATCCTGGAGATAATTTTTCTAGTAGTTCTCTAAGGCAGGGGAGGAACATGACTTTTCTTTTCCTCCAAGAACATTTGGGATTATTCAGGGACATATTTCAGTTATTTCAACTGGAGGAGGTGATACTGACATCTAGTGACACTCCTAGAACTACTACAAACAGGCTAACCCCCAACTTAAACCTCACCCCCACATTCACAACACACGCAGAATGAATTACCCAGTCCTAAAGCTCAATAACGCTGAGGTGATAAAATCTTATTATAGAAAATTATGTCATTCATTTGCTCACAGAAGTTTATAAATTTTTCCATAGAATTCTCCATTGAATTTCTTCAGCACTGGCATTCATTTACTGATCCATTTTATTGTGAATTTAGCTCAGTCCAATAGTTCATTTTAACTAGCATTTAATAAGCACCTGCTAAACTGAGAATTTGTAAGTGATTCGAACTCATTAAGATTGCTCTCTGTCAGACATTGCTATGTGACTACTTTTTTCCCTGTGGCTCTATTTGTACTGTGATAAATGTAAATAACTTTAAACATCAGTAGTAAAGTTTATAAAATTAAAAAGCTGAGAATTTCACTTAGCACTTAGATGGTAAAAAACTGAAATCAAATTCAATATATAAAATACACT
>JAOXYA010423256.1:0-17538 GCA_028565675.1 Sorex palustris
TAGCGGAAGTGAGTTGGGAGGACGTGAGTCCACCGGAAGTGAGTTGGGAGGCCATAAGTCGAAGCGGAAGGGAGTAGGGGTCGTGGGGGGGGGCTGCACTTCTCAAGCCACGGCGGGGAGAGATTCCCGCTTGGCGACACGGATGGACAGTTCCTGAGCCATGCCTGATGGGACCCACGTGGCCTTTGGGGCCATTGGCGTCACAAGGCCCAGAATTGCTGTGTGTGTGTGTGTGTGTGTGTGTGTTTGGTGGTGGTGGGGGGGAGGGTGGTCTTTCCCTCCCCCACACACCGTCATCGTAGGGGGTGGGTTAGGTAAGCTCAACTTCCTGCGGGAAGGCGGCGGCGTCCGCTAAAAAAGCCACGGAAAGTGGCGTTGGATTTCCGGCGGTGTGGGTGCAAGCCCCCATTGTCTTGGAGTCATCCACCAGGAAGTAGGAACTTGGAGAAGAAGGTCACAAAGCCTGGCTAGCCTGCGAGGCACCTGCCTTTTAGAGGGTCAGGGTCTCCCCCCACCCCACTGTCCTGAGGTGATCTCCCGGGGAGGGGGTGGTCTTCCAGATGTGAGGGTCCACGCCGCTTGGACCCCTCAGGTCTTTGGCTGGTGTCTCCCGGTGGGAGACTTGCAGACTTGGCCAAGACTCCCAGAGATGCCTTGCCAACTCTTCCCGTTTAAATTTTGACGTGGGAAAGTTTGCTGCGTGGAGTCTTAAATGCCCCCCGTGGGGTCACCTTTTGCCCCCTTGCAAATGTTAGCACTGGCGGCTGGTGTGTGTGTGTGTGTGTGTGTGTGTGTGTGTGTGTGTGTGTGTTGGGAGGTGACGGTCACTCAGAGCCCCTGGGATCACCTTTTACTCCCTTGCAAATGTTAGCACTGGCAGCCAAGACACTGCCTGGGGTGTGTGTGTGTGTGTGTTGGGGGGTGCAGTCACTCAGAGTCCCTTCGCCCCAGTTTTTCTGCCTGCCGAGGGTGGCCTGGTGGCCCCCGGGGAGTCACCTCCTTGGGCTGTCAGAGGGGCTGACGGCGGTCACCAGGCCCGGACGCCAACCATCCTTCCACGCCACCCCAGAAAATGCTGTGTGCTCCGACTTGTTTTATTTTTTTGCTGAAAAAAATGCTTCTGTTTGAAGCAGTTCCTCTTGCTCAACCGAGTGTGTTGAGCTTGGGGCTTGAAAAAACAAAAAAAAAAAGCAAAAAAAAAAAAAACACCCAAGTTTCAAAGCGTTCTTGGAAATAGTTTTCATTCCCAGGCAGCTGCTGGAAGCCCAAGGGACCCCGACGCAGATAGGAACTGGGTCTGAGTTACCGTCTCCGCCCCAAGCTGCCTCACTGGACACGTGTGTGTGTGTGTGTGTGTGTGTGTGTGTGTGGCTGGTAGCTCCAAAACTCTCTGTCCCATTTTGGTATTGGGGGGGGGACTTTTTTGCTTTTTTTTGGGTCACACCCGGCGATGCACAGGGGTTCCTCCTGGCTCATGCATTCAGGAATTACCCCTGGCGGTGCTCAGGGGACCCTATGGGATGCTGGGTATCGAACCCGGGTCGGCCGCGTGCAAGGCAAACACCCTCCCCGCTGTGCTATCTCTCCAGCCCCAAGGGGGGGGGACATTTGAACCACACCCTGCAGTGTGTGAGTCAGGGCTGACTCCTGGCTCTGTGCTCAGGGGGCCCTCCTGGCAGGGTTTGGGGGACCCTCTATGGGATCTTGATAGGGGTGTAAGGCTAGGGGTCCCGTGTTCTCTTTCTGGTCCCTTTCTCATTTGAAAAATTTCTAATTGGAGGCTGGAGAGGCAGCACAGCGGGGAGGGCGTTGGCCTGGCATGCGGCTGACCTGGGTTCGATCCCCGGCATCCCCAAAGCCCCCCCTCCCCCAAAAAAACCACACTAGGAAGAAATTTCCGAGTGCAGAGCCAGGAGAGCACAGCTGGAGGATGACCCCCCAAAATGCCAAAAAATACAATAAATTTTCCAAACGTTTTCCAACTTGAGTCCCCCACCTCAGCACGCCCCTCTGGGAAAGTGTCCCCAGCCTGGCCGTGACAAAACACGGGTGCTATAAATCCAGGAGGTTTTATGGTTCGTGTCTGGGCACTCCCTAACTCCTGTTACCTCGTGGGCCTGTTCCCAGGCACTCAGCCCTCACCTCTTGGCTTCTAAAAACCCTCCCACCCCCGCTTCGGGTTTCAAATACCCCGGAGCCAGCGATGCGTGGAGCCCCGGGGTGAGCAGGGCGTGAAATTCCCCCAGCTCAGCCTGCCCTGCTGTCCCTGCCGGTCCCTGGATGCAGCCCTCGAAGACCCACCCACCCGGTCCGGTCAGCACGTGCTCAGGGAACCCCAAGATGCAGATGTGTCTGGGGTACTGGACCAAGGGAGAGATTCAGCCTCAAACCAGCAGGGCTGAGGTCAGGAGAGTGCCAGACGGCTGGGATAGAATCTTCTGGATCCTTCCAGAAGCTTCTCCTGCATGTGCACATGTTGATAAAAATCACAGGATCACCGCGCAGTTTGGTTTTGGTTGGCACCCTGTGGTGCTCAGGGGTCTGCACTTGGGGATCACTCCTGGCAGGGCTTGGGGGGGGACCCTGGGGGGTGCCAGGAATTGAACCGGGCAGCTGCCCACCAGGCAAGCGCCCTCCCTGATCTAATCTCTCTCTAACCCTATGGGGCCATTTTATTTCATTTTATTTGTTTTTGATTTGGGGGCCACAGCTGGTGATGCTCAGGGCTTACTCCGGGTGGTGCTCGGGGGACCACATGGGGTGTCGGGGATTGAACCTGGGTTCACTGTGTGCAAAGCAGATGCCCCTACCCCCAGCGTTTGCTATAGTATCACTCTGGCCTCTATAGGCTCATTTTAACTGACACATTTTTTTTTCTTCTTGGGTCCCACCCGATGATGCTCAGGGCTGACTCCCAGCTCTGCACTCAGGGGTCTCTCCTGGCGGTGCTTGGGGGACCCTAGGGGATGCTGGGGCTTGAACCCGGGTCAGCCGCGTGCCAGGCCAACACCCTCCCTGCTGTGCTATTGCTCCAGCCCATCTCTGTCTCTCTCTCTCTCTCTCTCTCTTTCTGATTGGGTCACACCTGGTGATGCTCAGAGCTGACTCCTGGCTCTGCACTCAGGAATTACTCCTGGCGGTGCTCGGGGGACCCTCTGGGATGCTGGGGATTGAACCCGGGTCGGCCATGTGCAAGGCCAACGCTCTACCTGCTGTGCTATCACTCAGCCCAACTGACACCTTTTTAAAAAAATTTTTTGTGCACACGTGTGTGTGTGTGTGTGTGTGTGTGTAATGCGTGTATTGGCTCATCATGTCATCAGCACCCCTTGTCTAAATGCCCGGAAAAGGGGACCTGAGTATTCTGCAAAGGGGGTGCGGCAGAGGTGGTCATGGGGTGCAGGGTGCAGTCCGGGGATGCGGGGTGCAGAGGACCCATCCTTGGGCGGAAGGAGTTAAAAGTGGCCGTGAGAACCAGCGCTGGGAGCCCTCCCTCCCCCCTTCCCCGCCGTGTGGGGGCAGGAACATTCTTTCGGGAACGGAGTCTTGCGGATTTGACTCTCCAGCTTGGAGCATCGAAAATGGGATCGTGCCTTCGAGCCGGCTCAAGTGTCCCGCCCGGAGCCCTCAGCCTTATCAGTATCCGGGGACACTCGACAGGGCCCTGGTCGCTGCAGATTTGCCTTTGCGAACAGCCCTTTGCGTCAGCTCAAGAATCCGTGTGGAGGGGCCCGAGTGACAGCACAGCAGGGAGGGCGTTTGCCTGGCACGCGGCCAACCCGGGTTCGATCCCCGGCATCCCATAAGGTCCCCCGAGCACTGTCAGAAGTGATTCCTGAATGCAGAGCCAGGAGTCAGCCCAGAGCATCGCCGGGTGGGACCCAAAAATCAATAAAGAGTGATGAACCAGGGACCTGGGCAATAGCACAGCGGGGAGGGCGTTGGCCTGGCACGCGGCCGACCTGGGTTCGATCCCCGGCATCCCCTAGGGTCCCCCGAGCACCGCCAGGAGTGATTCCTGAGTGCAGAGCCAGGAGTCAGCCCTGAGCATCGCCGGGTGGGACCCAAAAAGCCAAAAATAAATAAAATAAAATAAAGGCCGTGCCATCAAATGTCCCCCTCAGCCCACATGGCCTTTCCCGGCCCCTCAGAGGTCGAGGACAGCCGTGCCCATGCCTGGGCTCTGCAGAGCGGCCCTGGCTGTTCCTGGCTTGCTCCTGTGCCTCCCGCAAGCCGCCTCTCCCCAGGAAAATCTTCGAAAGGTCGCCCTGCACCCCCCACCCCTCCCCGGGCCCTGCCGCACGCACGTCCAGACTCGCTCGGGACTTGGATGCCGGCGGCGGCCCAGGCTGATTCTACAGTTGACTCGCCCCCGTCCGGGAAAGGCCCGCGCCTGGCGCTCGGGGGGAGGACGAGGAGGGAAGGTGCAGCTCCACCCATAGGGGACAGGGGTCCCCCTCTCCCCTGCCTCCCTGGCGTGTTCGCGCCCTGCAGGGAAAGATCCGCCCTGCACAGAGCTGGCAGCAAGGTGGTCACGTCTCCTTTGACTTATTTAGGGCTTGAGAGCACCTCACAGGGCTGACTCCCGGCTCTGTGCTCGGGGCCGACTCCCAGCTCTGTGCTCAGGTGTCAGGGTCCTGGCCAGTCGACCCTGGCACACTGGAGTGTGAATCCCCCTGGTCTCTGGACTTACTCCCTATAGGAGAGGACTTGGGCAGGGGAGAAACCTCTGCCCTGCCCCTCTGCTCACTGCGGACTCCCGCCACCACTGAGAAAGAACCATACAGAGGGGGGAAAGCTGGTGTCCAGTCAGAAATCCCTTTATTAGTGCTCACACAGGGTTTTTTTTTTTTTGGGGGGGGTCCCATTTGGTGATGCTCAGGGCTGACTCCCGGCTCTGCACTCAGGAATCACTCCTGGCGGTGCTTGGGGACCTTATGGGATGCCGGGGATCGAACCTGGGTCAGCTGCGTGCCAGGCCAACGCCATCCCCGCTGTGCTATTGCCCAGGTCCCTGGTTCATCACTCTTGATTGATTGATTGATTGATTGCTTTTTGGGTCCCACCCAGCGATGCTCAGGGCTGACTCCCGACTCTGCACTCAGGAATCACTCCTGGCGGTGCTCGGGGGACCCTAAGGGATGCTGGGGATCGAACTCGGGTCGGCCGCATTCCGGGCAAACACCTTCCCTGCTGTGCTATCACTCCAGCCCGACTGTCTTTTTCTTTTTCCCTTCTTTCTTTCTTCCTACTTTCTTCTTTTTTCCTTTCTCTTTTTTTTTTGCTTTTTGGATCACACCGGGCATTGCTCAGGGTTGACTCCCGGCTCTGCACTCAGGAATCACTCCTGGCGTTGCTTGGGGGACCCTGTGGGATGCCGGGGATCGAACCCGGGTTGGCCGCGTGCCAGGCAGACGCCCTCCCCGTTGTGCTATCGCTCCAGCCCTTTGAGGAGGACTCTTCTGAGAGTCAACCTTACTATCAGCGGGCAGAGCTGAGCTCCCGTTCATTCCCCTTCCAGAATTACCAGCCCGTTATCTCCGATGCAGTTGCCTATTTCACTGCATGGATTCGGGAGCGATCAGGGTAGGGTCATACCTTGCTTCAGCGACGTCCGCACTGTCCCTGTTCTGGGCGCCAGATATTGGGGTCCTGGCCAGTCGACCCCGGCACACTGGAGTACGACACCCACCCCCCCAGTCTCCGGACTTACTACCTCTAGGAGAGGAAGTGGGTAGGGGAGAAGCCTCCACCCTGACCCTCCACGCACCCGCGGGCTCCCACCACCACCGAGAAAGAACCACGCGGAGGGAAAAGCTGTTGACCAATCAGAAATCTCCTTATTAGCCCTCACACAGGGGGGTTTTTATACAGACGTTTCAGGGGCAAACCACGTGTATCTCGTTTATCTCATTTATCTCATCCGGCTCAATGTAGGTGATGATTTACACCTGCGGTGTGGGCTGGGTGTATCAGCTCAGGCCAATGGTAACTGTTACATCCCTCATCCTTAACCAGTGGTAACTGTTACATCCCTCATCCTTACCCAGAGGCAACAGTTACATCCCTCATCCTTAACCAGAGGCAACAGTTACATCCCTCATCCTTAACCAGAATGCCCACCTGTGTGGAGTGTTGGGTCAAGCCCCCTGGGCCCCTATAAACAGGGTTGGGTCTTGCTTTCAGGGGCAGGGGATTTGGTCAAAGTCTCAGGCTGGCTACTGAGATCCCAACACTCAGGGCTGACTCCCAGCTCTGTGCTCGGGACTCACTCCTGGTGGTCTGGGAAACCCACGTGTGAGGCAGGAGTAACCTGACTTATCCCTCCTGCTGAGTCTTCAGCCCTGAAGGGCCTTTCTGAAGCTTAAACTTGAACCATGAGGATTTCCAGAAGTGGAGAGCGGACCAATAGCACAGCAGGGAGGGTGATTGCCTGGCATGCGGCCGAACCAAGTTTGATCACTGGAATTCCTGAGCCCCACCAGAGGTGACCCCTGAGCATAGAACCAGGCGTCAGCCCTGAGCCCAGAGCCGGGAGTCAGCTCGGAGCACAGAGCTGGGAGTCAGCCCTCAGCACAGAGCCAGGAGTCAGCCTTGAGCACTAATGGGAGTGCTCCCTGAACAAACTTAAAAAAAAAAAGACTGAATGCAAATTTTTGGCGCGAATTCGAGAGTGACTGCAGGGCTCTCTGCAGTGGAGGAATGGGGTGGATTCCTGGCACACTGCTGGGCGTGGACTCCTGAGCACTGAGTGGGTGTGACCCTGGCCCCACCGCCACTCCTCTCCCCTGCCCGGAGCCTTTTCATTGCACTTGGCAGGAGTGCCCTGACTGAGCTGTGCCCGGGAGCTTGCAGGAGCGAGGGAGTGAAGGCCGGGGTTCGCCTGGTCTCTGCTGCCTTTGCTCCTGCTCCAGTGCTCCGTGGCCGACCTCTCGGGGGAGGGGCTCCTTCCTGCCACTTCCCGTCCCCATGGATCTAGCGGCGTTTCCTTCCACGGGCCTGGCCACCCCCGTGAGGGAAGGAATGAAGAAATGAATGAGGGAATGAATGAGAGAATGAATGAAGGAATGAATGAAGGAATGGAGGAAACTTCCTCGCGCGGCTGCGTTTTCAGCGTGGGGCGTGTGGCTTCGTGCTCGCCAGGCCGGACCCCCGTAACCCCCCTAGACCCCCAGACTAGTGTGTTCTCCCTGTGTCACCCCGGAGTCCCTTTCTCCCTGGTGACAGGCCGGACAGGGGACCGTCGTCAGCAGCCCCCAGCCAAGTGCCCGCGTCCCCTCTCTCCGCCACGTGACCTGGAGTGGCCTGGCCTTCGTCCCCTGCCTCTGGGCACTGGGCCCCAAGGCCCCACGGGGCGGGGGTGCTGGGCCGTCCTACGGTTGGGTCTCGTGGGATCCCTGGTTCTGGCTCGTGGTCTCCGTGGCTCTGTGGCTTGCCCACGTCTCTCCCTCTTCCTCTCTTTCTCTCTTTCTCTCTCTCTCTCTCTCTTTCTCTGTCCCCCCTCCCCCCAGGCTCCCCTGCCCCTCCTCTGGGCCCTTGCAGCCCGCTATTGTCTGTCTATTTACTGACTTTTCTCTCAATGCCCTTTGAAGTCCCTCTCAGGCCCCAGGCGCCAGCTAAGGCCCTTCCGGGGTCTCTGGGGTTGGTGGCGCTTGGACTGAGGCCACTTGCTGGCCGGAAGCCCCCTGGGCTTTCTAGGGTTGCCAGGCCCCAGAGTGGAGCTTGGGACTCTCCAGGCCGAGGGGCCGGGTTGGTTCCCCCAAGCAACACCAGGAGCGACCCTGAGCCCAGAGTAGCCCATCTCCCACCCCCAGCACTGGTTGGGAACGGTCGGACCCGGCCCAGACGGGCAATGTGGGGGACCCTTCGCCCCAGCCCTGCTCTTGGGGCAAAGTGCCCCAAGAGGGGGTTATTATTAGAAAAATGTTTATTTTTTAAATTTTTTTAAGCTTTGGGCCACCTCCGGCGATGCTCAGGGCTGACTCCTGGCTCTGCACTCAGGAATCATTCCTGGCGGTGCTTGGGGGACCCTAGGGGATGCTGGGGATCGAACCCGGGTCGGCTGCCTGCCAGGCCAATGCCCTCCCCTGCTGTGCTATGACTCTGGCCCCCATTATTTTATTTCGACTTGGGGGCCACACCTTGCGATGCTCAGGGGTTCCTCCTGACTCATGCACTCAGGAATCACTCCTGGCAGTGTTCAGGGGACCCTATGGGATGCTGGGGATCGAACCCAGGTCGGCCACGTGCCAGGCAAACGCCCTCCCTGCTGTGCTATCTGTCCAATCCCTTGACTCTTAGTATTATTATTATTATTGTTAATATTATTATTTTGGCCTTTTGGGTCCCACCTGGCGATGCTCAGGGCTGACTCCCGGCTCTGCACTCAGGGATCACTCCTGGCGGTGCTCGGGGGACCCTAGGGGAGGCCGGGAATCGAACCTGGGTCGGCCGCGTGCAAGGCCAACACCCTCCCCGCTGGGCTATGGCTCTGGCACTGGCGCTGGTCTTTTTGTCGTGACTTGTGTCTTTGAGAGAAGTCATAGAGCTCAACTCCAGCTCTGACAAAATGCAGTGTGTTTATTCTAGGGCCAGCGAGGCAGCCCCAGACCCTTCACATTTTATAGTTTGGTTTCTCTCAACACAACTGTTACATGGAAAACGGTGTTTGGGGTGCAGGTGGTTTTTATCGATTTAGGTATTAGCTTGGGGGGGGCACATCTGGCAGTGCTCAGGGCTGACTCCTCGCTCAGTGCTCAGGGATCACACCTGGCAGGGATCAGGGAGCAAATTCGGATGAGGGGGGGTGGAACCAAGTCGGCCCAGTGCCTGGGCGGTGCCCTCCCCGCCGGCCCATTTCTCTGGCGCTGGGACCGAACACTTGAGTGACTTTGCCCTTCTCTTGCTCTGCCGTGGTATTTGCCAAGGTGGAGAGAACCAATATTATGACAGAGATCCTATTGACAGATGGGAATATGTCCAACAAGGAAGAGGAACGGAGGTTGCTCTGTTTGCCGAGGGCTGGGGAGACACGGGCCCAGGGGAGGCTTAGGGAAGTTCTTTCCATGCGACGTTCACTCTTCTTTGATTGATTGCTTTTGGGTCCCACCCGGCGATGCTCAGGGCTGACTCCCGGCTCTGCACTCAGGGATCACTCCTGGCGGTGCTCGGGGGACCCTAGGGGATGCCGGGGATCGAACCCGGGTCGGCCGCGTGCCAGGCCAACGCCCTCCCCACTGGGCTATCCCTCTGACCCCTGGTTTTGTGGGGTTTTTTGTTTGTTTGTTTTTTGCTTTTTTGGGTCCCACCCGGCGATGCTCAGGGCTGACTCCCGGCTCTGCACTCAGGGATCACTCCTGGCGATGCTCGGGGGACCCTAGGGGATGCCGGGGATCGAACCCGGGTCGGCCGCGTGGAAGGCAAACGCCCTCCCCACTGTGCTGTCGCTCCAGCCCCAGGACGAAGGTTTAATCTGAGGGATGGGGCGGTTGCAACGTTCACTCCTTCTCTGGCAAATTTCTCCCTACCTCATTCTTCTTCCACTCACCTCACTGACCTTCCGTGGGCAAAAATAAAAAAAGCCCAGAGTCAAAGCAATGGGCGTTTTTGAAGCTCGGGTTGGAGCCATAGCACAGCGGGGAGGGTGTTGGCTTTGCACGCAGCTGACCTGGGTTCGATCCCCCGCATCCCCTAGGGTCCCCCGAGCACCGCCAGGAGTGATCCCTGAGTGCAGAGCTAGGAGCAACCCCTGAGCATCGCCGGGTGGGACCCAAAAAGAACAAAAAAAGCCAATAAAATAAAATAAAAAGGTCTTGGGAGTTGCAACGTTTCTCTGAAGTCTGAGATGGTATCAGGAGATTGGGAGGGTGAAGTCGGGAAGGAATGCCGGGGCCCAGGAAGCCCTCAGGGAGCAAAGAGGAGGGTGGCGTTCGGGAACCTGAAAGGACAGGGAGGGACTGTCACCTGTGTGCTCCCGGAATTCCCACACCCCCCCCATGCCTCACTCCCCAGGAATCTCGCTCAGCCTGCAGTGCTCGGGGCAGCTCCCGGCTCTGTGCTCGGGGTGGGGTGGGATGAGACCAGAGCGCCCAGGTACAAAGTAAGTGCTCAGTTAATTGTGTTCTCACTCTCTCTCTCTCTCCTTTCTCGCTGTTTGGCATTTGCGAGGGGGCCGAGCCCAGGGTTGCTCCCTGCTCAGTGCTTAGGAGTCTACCTGAATGCCAGGAAGTGAACCCAGGGTCCCTGCAGGCCAAATGTGTCCTCCTGCTTTTCAGCCCTTGGTCCTATCACCCTTCACTTGGACCTTTCCAGAGATTAGTGTGGAAGAGGTGTTTCTTTCAGGAATGAAACACTTTTGTGTGTGTGTGTGTGTGTGTGTGTGTGTGTGTAATGATCTTTTGCAGAGTCTCAAAAATACGGTTTTTGGTTTTTCTTTCTGGATCCCACCCGGCGATGCTCAGGGCTGACTCCCGGCTCTGCACTCAGGGATCACTCCTGGCGGTGCTCGGGGGACCCTAGGGGATGCGGGGGATCGAACCCGGGTCGGCTGCATGCCATGCAAATGCCCTCTCAGCTGGGCTGTTGCTCCAGCCCCAGAGGGAGCGGTTTAAAGGTTTGCCCCCGAGCCAAGAGCGGGCTGGCCTAATCTCCCAACAAGAGCAAACCTGCCCTGCAGACTGGCTTGACCCAGATTCCAGTCTCCAGAGACACAGTTCCTGCCTGGAGGAAGCATCTGTGAGCAAAAAGGGAAAAACGGATCTGAAAGGAACCAGCCTCAGAGCCTAGAGCTGCTGGCACAGGTGGGGCGCTGGGGATTCGAACTCGTGACCACACGCTCACAGGGCAGAGGCTCACAGCCCCTTGCACAGTTCCTCAAAGCTGCTCCATGCATCCTGTCTGGCTCTTTGAAAGAGCATTTTTGCCTGGGTGACGCGAGGCCTTGAGCCGAGTCTCTAAAATCATCTCACATGCCAAGCCTGAGTCCTGAGGTATTTTACTCAGTTTCCCTGTGGAAATCAGAGAAGGGCAGTTATGGGAGCAGCACAGACTCCAACTATGTCAATTTTTTTTCTTTTTTTTTTTCCTTTTTGGGTCACACCCGGCGATGCTCAGGGCTGACTCCTGGTTCTGCACTCAGGAATCTCTCCTGGCGGTGCTCGGGGGACCCTAGGGGATGCCGGGGATCGAACCTAGGTCGGCTGTGTGCAAGGCAAACACCCTCCCCAATGGACTATGGCTCCCTTACAAAAACCCTTCTTTCTCTCTCTCTCTTTCTCTCTCTTTTTCTTTCTCTCCTTCCTTCCTTCCTTCCTTCTTTCTTTCTTTCTTTCTTTCTTTCTTTCTTTCTTTCTTTCTTTCTTTCTTTCTCTCTTTCTCATACCCAGTGATGCTCAGGGCTGACTCCTGGCTCTGCACTTAGGAATCACTCCTGGTCTTGGTGATGCTCAGGGGACCCTACGGGATGCTGGGGATCGAACCCGTGTCAGCTGCATGCAAGGCAACCGTCTTTCCCACTGTGCTATTGCTCCTGCCCCTGGCATGAGAATTTTGGGGTTTCTTTTGTTTGTTTGTTTGTTTGTTTGTTTTGGGTCCCACCCGGTGATGCTCAGGGCTGACTCCCGGCTCTGCGCTCAGGGATCACTCCTGGCGGTGCTCGGGGGACCCTAGGGGATGCCGGGGATCGAACCCGGGTCAGCTGCGTGCCAGGCAAACGCCCTCCCCGCTGTGCTATTGCCCAGGTCCCTGGTTCATCACTCTTGATTGACTGATTGATTGGTTTTTGGGTCCCACCCAAAGATGCTCAGGGCTGACTTCTGACTCATGCACTCAGGAATCACTCCTGGCGGGGCTCGGGGGACCCTAGGGGATGCCGGGGGTCGAACCCGGGTGTCCGCGTGCCAGGCCAATGCCCTCCCCGCTGGGCTCTCGCTCCAGCCCTCTAAATTTTTTTTTTTGGACCCGGAAAAATCATCTGGCAAAGAAGCTAGGAGCTTGCTGCCAACCGGGAGACAGACACGAGCCAGCTTGAGGAAAATGCCCCTTTCCACGGGCCTTTGCTCGTTTCGAAGAGAGATGGACGAGTTCAGACAGAAAAACCGTCGGTCTGAGTCTTGCAGGCGGAAGGTTGATCCCCCAAACGTTGGCTGTTGATCCCTATAGGATTCAAAGAAAGTTTTTCAATATTTAAATTCCCCGTCTGGAGGTGATTTTGGAGGAAGCCTGGAGGAATTTGGGGAAAAGGGTGAACGAGGCGTTGCCAGAATCTGTAGCTGTTTCTCTCTTTTCTAAAACCATTTTCACTTGAAAATGAAACAGAGGTTCCGGAAACCCACAGAACCAAGGCAGAGCTTAGTGAATCCAGAGCGAAGTGCGTGACCTGGGCGGCAGGCCTCCCAGGAGCGCCCAGAGGTCAGAATCAGAGTCTGAGCCGCTGTTCTGGAACCTTCCATGTGCCCCATTCTCAGAGCGGAATTCTAGAATCCTGTGACTCGCCCATGGCAGATGTTCTGGAACCTTCCATGGGCCCCATTCCCAGAGAAGAATCTTAGAACCCTGTGACTCATTCACAGTAGATGTTCCGGAACCTTCCAGGTACCCCATTCCTAGAGCAGAATCCTAGAATCCTTTGACTCTTCCACAGTAGACATTCTGGAACCTTCCATGTGTCCCTTTCCCAGAGTGGAATCCTAGAATCCTGTGGCTCATCCAGGGCAGATGTTCTGGAACCTTCCATGGGCCCCCTTCCCAGAGCAGAATCCTAGTTCCTTTAATTCTTTCACAGCAGACATTCCAGAACCTTCCATGTGCTCACTTCCCAGAGCAGAATCCTAGAATCCTGTGACTCAGCCAGGGCAGATGTTCTGGAACCTTCCATATGCCCCATTCCCAGAGAAGAATCTTAGAACCCTGTGACTCATCCATAGTAGATGTTCTGGAACCTTCCATATGCTCCATTCTCAGAGCAGAATTCTAGAATCCTGTGACTTGTCCATGGCAGATGTTCTGGAAACTTCCATGTGCCTCCTTCCCAGAGCGGAATCCTAGTGCCTTTGATTCCTTCATAGCAGACATTCTGGAACTTTCCATGTGTCCCTTTCCCAGAGCAGAATCCTAGAATCCCGTGGCTCGGCCATGGCAGATGTTCTGGAACCTTCCACGTGCCCCCTTCCCGGGGGGGGGGGGCAGCCGGACTTCCCTGTGCCCACATCACGCTCTCTCTGCATGGCCTTTGGACACGGGTCTCTCCAGCGTGTGCTGGACCGACCTTTCAGATAGTTGGTCAGGGTTTGCCAGAGGGCTTCTAGGAGCTTCTAGAAGCTTCTTCAGACTTTCACCTCTAAAAGCTCAGCATCATTGCACCATTCTGCGTTGGCTGGTGTCACAGACTGAACCAAGCCCAGATGTTCTCGCCCCTTTGCAGGGAAGGGCAGGGGCCGGGGCAGGGGGTCCCCGGTCTACCCCTGGTTCTACCATAGTTCCTTCGACACAATAGTCTTTCCTTGTGACCGCTCTCCCGAGGCGGGAGGGGTCGTACAAGGCGTGGGGTGCTTGCCTGTGTGCGGAAAACCCAACCCCTCGCACCCAGAAGGTTCCCTGAGCTCGACCAGGGTTTACTCCTGGGTCTGTGTCTACGCCTCACTCCTAGTGGGTAAGAGGGACCCTTTGGGGTGCTGGGAATCGAACCCGGTTCAGCTGTGTGCAAGGCGTATGCCCTGCCCACCGCACTCCCTCTAGCTCCAGTGATGGTTTCTTATGCACAGTTTCAGCACCACATCCTTCACCTGTGTGCCCACCTCCTTCCTCCAAGATCCCCAATGCTCCTTCCTCGCACCACCGCCCAATCCAGTTGCAGAGCCCAGTTCTTCTGTTGTGTTGCCATTGACCCCTTGTTGCTACCTCGCTGTGTATCTTGAAATCCTACTGGAGAGAGATGATTCTGTATCTGTTGTACCTTTCCCTCTTCTGAGTTCACGCAGCCAGTTCCATCCATGTTGCGGCAAATTGCACGCATTTATTCCCCTTTTTTAGAGCTGCATAGCATTCCACTGCATCTATAGACCATAACTTCTTTCTAGCACTTTGAACTCTTGCTACTCTCGCGAGGATAACTCCTTCTGGTTGAAAGCGTAACAGAATGTTATTAGATCGCGTTATTAGATCAACCGATTTGGAAGACAGAGGACCATCCACTCTAGAATCTCTTCATATGAACAAGGTCCCTGAATATCTCTGTTAGCCAACTCCTGCCGCTCTCCGGGACCAAAAACATCTCCTTATCTCTGGGGTTCACAACTGCTCGTGGCAGTTGTGTGGTTAGTTCGGAAGGATCCAATTCTCCGAATTTGGATGGAAGTGCTGCTGATTGAGTGAGAGAAATATGCCCGGAGTAATTACCCCAAGAGTCCAGGCATGCCTGAAAGTTAGGCTGAGGAGATATTTTATTAGCAACGGTATCTAAGGTCTAAATATTTGAACTGGTTTCAGCGGAGAGGATTACACTGGTGACATTCGCTGAAACGCGCTGTTTAAACTTAAGAGCGAAGAGGAATTTTCCAGCGAGACCGGGACTTGTGTCAGCCGCGATGCCCGTTCTTAACCCAAAATGGTAACTTCTGTGTGGGAGCAAAACCCACGGCCCCGCCAATACCAGGCGCCTCTGTGGAACTCAGTCAACATCTCCTAGGAAGTCACGGGCTGCCAGGGGGGCCCTGGCAATGCCAGGCCTGTCCGAGCAACGAAAACTTGATGTATGTTCAACAGACTCTTGAGTATCTTAATCATTTTTGTTTTTGTTTTTTAAAAATCGAATCACCGTGAGAGAGAGCAAAATTGTTCATGGTTGGGTTTCAGTCAGGCAATGTTCCAACACCCATCCCTCCACCAGGGTGATGTCCCAGCACCAGGGTCCCCGGGGTCCCTCCCACCCCGTCAAGGCACCCCACACCCCTGCCTGCCTCTATGACAGGCTCTCTCTCTCTCTCTCTCTCTCTCTCTCTCTCTCTCTCTCTCTCACTGTAGACATCATGGTTTGCGTCACAGATGCTGCAAGGTCATCCTGTCTGTCCCTACTCTCAAGACTCAGCTCTCATTCAGAGTGACCATTTCCAACGAGTGTTGTCATAACGGACCCTCCTCCGTCCTACCTGCCCTCCCTCCCCCACACCTCTGACCCACCACTGACCAGTCCCAATGGCCCGTTTTCCCTGGCCTTGGGTATTAGTGTCATACTTTTTTATATCCCACAAATAAATGCCGTCATTCTATATCGGTCCCTCTCCTGATGCTTGAACAACTTTAAATGAGCTAAAAAAAAAAAAAAAAAAAAAAACAGCTGTGTGTATTTTTTAGCAAATGACAGTTTTTGTAAATCTTTGGACTATTTATCCTCGTTTTCGTTTATTTTTGTTTGTTGGGGGCAACCCACCTGGCAATGCTCAGGGCTGACTCCTGGCTTTGCACTCAGGGATCACCCCTGGCAGTGCTCGGGGGACCTTATGGGATGTCGGGGATCATTTGAACCCGGGTCGGCCGGGTGCCCTCCCCACTACCTTTACTCTCTGGCCTTTGTCTTTATTTTAAATGATTGAGCGATTTTCGGGGGCGGGGGCGTGAATTGTTTTTGGTGAATTTAACGATTACAAATAGCTTAATCCAGAAGTTGAAATTCATCCAAGGCTTAGCAAAACACAATAACTGGTGGAAGTTGGACTGGAGAGAAGAGCGTGAGGGGCAGAGGGTGTGGTTGGGCTCCGTTCCCAGTGCTGTATGCCCTCCTGAGCACTGCTAGGTGAGCCCTACTGGCTTCCAGCTTCCCTGAAACACCTAAAACCAAACCCAACCCCGCATGCTGGTCACACCAGATTCGGTTGATTGGAGTTAATCGATCATTTCCATTTCGGTTTTGATTTCTGGGTCACACCAGTAGTGTGCAGGGCTTACTCCTAGTTCCATGCTTAGGGTTTGCACCTGGTGAGTTTTAGGGGACCATCAGGCACCCCAGTGGGTCTCTGTTACCAGGGATAGTATCCTCTGATGAAATAATCACTCCCCAGGGGCTGGAGTGATAGCACAGTGGGGAGGGCGTTTGCCTTGCACGCAGCCGACCTGGGTTCAATCCCCGGCATACCACAGGGTCCCTGAGCACCTCCAGGAGTGATTCCTGAGTGCATGAGCCGGGAGTAATCCCTGTGCATCGCCGGGTGTGACCCAAAAAGCAAAATAAAAAAAAGAAAGAAAGAATCACTCCCCAACACTGCCCATGATTACTGCTCTCACCCATTGGTCCTGAACTCTTTTTTTTTCTTTTTTTTTGGGTCCCACCCGGCGATGCTCAGGGCTGACTCCCGGCTCTGCACTCAGGAATCACTCCTGGCGGTGCCCGGGGGACCCTAGGGGATGCCGGGGATCGAACCCAGGTCGGCCGCGTGCAAGGCAAACGCCCTCCCAGCTGGGCTATTGCTGTTCAGCCCCAGTCCGACTCTTAATTCATGGTTCATCATTTACGCAGAATGCCTGGGCAGATCAAGAGCCTTATAATTTGCCGGGACACAGTCGAGCTGTAATTAGGCCTCATTAGATCCTACTTCCAAGACCTTTCGAGAATTCACTAATTACTCCATCGGAGGTATCCTACTTTATTTATCCATTACCAACGGCCACCACGTTAGGTGTCTTCTATAATTAGCTTATTTATTTCTTTGATTTCCTTCTTCTTCTTTTTATTTTTTCCTCTTTCTTCTGCTTCCTGGACCACACCGAGCTGTGCTCAGGAATCACTCCTGGCAGGTGTTCAGGGGATCCGACATGGTGGTGGGGATCGAACCCTGGCCAGCCGGGCGCCAGGCCAGCACCTTCCCCACTGACCTCTCTCTCTCTCTCTCTCTTTCTCTCTCTCTCTCTGACCCTGCGTGTTTTTTTATTATTACTAACTTTCATTTTGAGTGTTTTGTCATCGGTTTGCAGGCATGAAAAGTCAGGGTGCGGCCGGCCTCAGCTCTCTGGGTGTGGGTGACTGTCACCCCCTCCATCGGTCCAGGGCCCTCTGCTCCCAAGATACCTCTGTCCCCTCCTTGTACCCACCCCCCACACACACCAGTTTCTTTGCCATCATGTTCCACACGTCAGTGAAACCGTCAATAATTGTATAGTGGATTATTTATTTATGTTTGGCAATTCAGGCCACACCTGGCGATGCTCAGGGCTGACTCCCGGCTCTGCACTCAGGAATCACTCCTGGTGGTGCTCGGGGGACCCTAGGGGAGGCCAGGGATCGAACCCGGGTCGGCTGCGTGCAAGGCCAATGCCCTCCCCGCTGTGCTATCGCTCCAGCCCATATGGATGGACCAGATATTGATCAAGGTGCTGAACTGGGTAATAGACCAGATATTATTATCATCATCATTATTATTATTATTATTGTTATTTTGCTTCTTGGGTCCCACCTGGCGAAACTCAGGGCTGACTCCTGGCTCTGCACTCAGGAATCACTCCTGGCGGTGCTTGGGGGACCCTATGGGATGCTGGGAATCGAACCCGGGT
>JAOXYA010423456.1:0-32402 GCA_028565675.1 Sorex palustris
TGCCGGGCTCTCCGAGAGGGGCGGAGGAATCGAACTCAGGTCGGCCATGTTGGCTGTGTGCAAGGCAAATGCCCTACTGCAGTGGAAAAAACAGCCTTGTTTTGGCCATAACAAGAGAGAGTAGACATCAACTTCTGGGATATGATTTGGTAAGAAGCCAAGAGCTTCTTTCCTGAGGCATTCAAGAGTTCCCCTCTGGATTTATACTCTCTCACAGGAATTTTTGACTCATTTATTCCTATAGAGCTGACTTTCTTTCTTTCTACACAGCTCTGGTCCTGTTTGTCTTTCACCAACACTTATTGTTTCCTCAATTGCTAGGAATAGGGGGAGCCCGAAGATTGTCTCAACATTTCAGTCGGAGGTATTTTTTAGAATTGGTCCCTAACCAATTTCATCATATCTGATTAATTTTATTTCTGTTCCATCATAACAGTAAACACATATCTAATACTTCTATTAATCTGAGTCATTAACTGTTCTCTACCATTTATCTTATCAAATTTCCACCCTCAAAGTCAGATCACACAGGGAAGATACATAGTAGATGCAAAATAAACATGTGAATAAAGGTCAAAGTGTCATGTCAGCTGAAAGACAACTGCCTTCATGGAAGCCCCTTCAAAATGAAGGCTAAAGAGTTTCCTTCTGGAACTTGGCATCTTGTAAGATCCCTTTTTCTCCCATCCCTGAGAAAGGTGACATAATAGATCTATTTTACAACTATGAAAATTGCA
This sequence comes from Sorex palustris, assembly GCA_028565675.1. Taxonomy (NCBI): domain Eukaryota; kingdom Metazoa; phylum Chordata; class Mammalia; order Eulipotyphla; family Soricidae; genus Sorex; species Sorex palustris. The sequence continues at coordinate 738 of JAOXYA010423456.1, forward strand.
ACTTCAAAAATATTTATATCTGTTCTCTGTTTTCAGGGAAAAGGGATGCTTTTATTATATAAAAGAACATCTAAAACTGTGACACACAACTCTTCAAGCCTCCATCTTTGCAGATAGATTTGCAAATACCTTTGATTGGCTCTTCAATGTGCTTATGGGAAAGGATAGTGAAAAAGTGAGTCCTTGGGGAAAAGGTAAAAATATCACTGTTCAGTTGACTGTTTGAAGTTTATCGTGGGACGACATCTTATTTTTTTGGTGTACTTTTATTTTTGATTCTATTAACTCCAAATATTTAGAGAGAAACAAACCCTAAAAACAAAAGTTTGATATTTTCTTTAATTAATCTTTGTCCTGTTTAAAATGCTTTGTCCTTTTAAAAAGACTTTGCCCTATAGGGCCAGAGCACTAGTACAGCCTTGCATGCAGCAAACCCAGGTTCAATCCAGCTGGCGGAGGTCCTGAAGCTCTTGGCATGATGGGTGGGAAATATAAGTCAGGAAGTCTCTCATCTCTTCATGTACTAGGATGTGGCAGAACTCAGCCAAGGCCAAATTCTCTTAGTTTGTCAGATAGAGCAAACATCTCTACAAGTCAATCATGAAAACACAAAATAACAGGAATGGTTGCATTTTATTTGTTTACATGTTTATGGTCCCAAGAAACTAATCCATGGAATTAAATTTCTTTAATATTTCAAGTAATGTTTGTTTTACAGGTAGCACTGCAAACTGCCATACCAATTTAAACCATGTCATATTTATTTATTTTAACATTATTTTACCTGATGTTGATAATTATCATGATTTCATAAACTTGCTTGTAAAAATCTATGCCTTCAAATCTACAAAGCAAAGGTTTAGTACAATGAGGCCCAAACTATCTACTCACAACTTTTCTATTTACACAGTTTCTTCCACCAAACAGATGTCTTTACAAACACCTTTAAGCTTCTGTAAAATTACACAGTATTTTGTTTCTGTTGAAACTAATTCTTTAGAAACATTAACTATCAAAATACCTGTCAATAAACCTAACTCAGTATTGCTGGTTCGATTATGAACCAAATTTTGACCAAATAATTGGGTAGTTTTCTAAATAATTTGAGTGATTATTTGTCTATAATACATTCAGTGGGCTGGAGAAAGTTCAATGACTGAACATGTGTTTTGCATGAGAGAGGTTCCCACTCCCTGCATCATCAGGAGCAACCCCCAAGCATAGAGCTAGGAGTTGCCCCTGGGTACTGCCAGGTCAATGTTTTCTCCCCCACCAAAACTACAACCATCAAGGTAACATTATAAAGGGGTATCTTTAAAAATATGTATCAGGGAATGGAGAGATGGTTCAAATGGCTGAGCACATGCTTTGTTGTCTGGAGGCCCAGGTCTGGTGTTCAGCACTACTTGGTCCCCTAAGCAACTCTAGGAGAAATTCCCAAGCTCAGAGCAATAGTAAGCTATTTTACTACTTACACAGACCAGGTGTGAGTTATCTAACTCAGAGGACTGGAGTGTCTGCTTCGCATGTGGCAGCCCCATGTTCAGTGCTCAACATTGCACAAGTAGACCAAGTGTAGCCCCCAGTTGTTTTTACAAAAGTAAGAAAATACATATAGGAAGTTTCATTTGGTTTAAGCTTGTGGAAACTCATATTTAGCTTACATAGAAACTATATATACATATACATGTGTATATGTGCATATGTGTGTATACATACACACATATAATTTTAAAAAATATTCTGTGAATGTATGTGCTTCACATTTTTAAGATTTAGCAGCATGTAAAAGGCATTCTTAAAATATAATCAATTTTTTAAGAAATGCTTTTCTAAAAAAATACTGTCTTTCAAAACACAAGGGTAGTTTCTTTCCATTAAAGTAGAACATGGAGCCTGCATTGTGGTGCTCACAAAATTTGCCTATTAATAAGCTCGTTGTGTTAGTTTTCTATATGCAGAGCTAGGAACCATGTTAAATTTTCCTACTACAGTGTGTTAAATATTTTATACACAAATATTTTATACACTCACACACACACAAACATAAAGTGTTCTTAGATTGTCATACAATTATCATTCTTTGTGGCTCACCCAACAGCTATTCTTGTCCTCCACATCATGACTCTTCTAGCACTCAATCAGGCTGAGCTATCTGAACTGGTGCTTCTGTCTCTGTTCCTGGACCTTTACCAAGCTGCACTTCTACTCTGCTTTTTTCACCCTGCCTTGGTGCACACAGGGCAAAAGAAATGTGGGAACTTAGGTGATGGCTGGATCGGGAACTAAGGACTGAATCTCGTAAAGTTACAGAAGTATCTCCTGAGAACTGTCAGGAAAGATCCTTGAATACAGAGCTAGGAGTAGCCCCTTAATACTACTGTGTGTGGCTCTAACACAAACCAGCAAACACTGATGGCCAGGAGTCAAATTACAACCTTAGGCTGCAAACATTCTCTGTTCCTTATAGGGTTGTCTGAGTGGCAAGCCATGTACTTGATCCTGCTATGGATCTGAAGGTGGAAATGTTAGGAGACGTCTGCCAAAGACAAAGCCGTCTGTTCTCTTCCCCCAGATGTAGGGGAAGGTTGGAAGTGAATGACTAGGACTGACCTTTGATGACTGCTTCCTAAAGCAAGGCTAAACAGGAGTCTCTCTTCAGATGAAAGAAAGACTCTTTGCATCTCTTGTTCCTCTTTTGCGCAAATATGAGCATAGATCTCCATCAAGCACCTCGAATAAACCAACAAGAAAAAGCCAAGATAACTAATTAGCTTCTTTGTGAACTGTTCTGCCCCTTCTCCTGATGGGTCTGATTATCAGCATTCTCAGCTGGAAAAAAAGACCTTTTCCAGAACTTATGTTTGATCTGAAAAACCTGAAATAATCTATCAAATTAATGCAGAGTAGATTTTCCCCCTTTCTATTCACCAGACCCTTCCTTCATTCTCATTTCTATCCCTTTCTAGGAAATTTACCAGTTTCTTTATTTTCATGAGATCAACAAATAATCCACAAAGACAAGCTCCAGCTTGCAATGAGGTATAATTAAAAGGTGTCACATATTTGCCAACTGGCTCACCTGTAGCTCAACATATGGGACTAGAAAAATCCTTCAGTCTGCTGAAAGAACCTAATCTCCTGCTGAGAAAACCATGTCAGCCTGACAGTGCCTCGCTTAATTACTTCAAACTTAAAATAATTAATAAGTTCCTCATTTTCCAACAGGAAAGCACTCAATGCTGTTCAATAAAATAATTCATAGCCTACATAACTTGCTGCAGCTGGAAGTTCTTGTGGTTTTACTGGTTGTGGGTTTTTAACCCTGTAACTTCGGGAAGTTATCTGAATGAAGCACCTCTGAAATGATGTTTCCTTGCTGATCTTTCCATGATAATATGAGTCCATATCATTCCATTTCTTCTGGAAAAACTGTTTTTCTCAACTACACCAGAGAAAACCTTATGTCCTGCCTCTTCCCTTTCTTGGTACATCTGAGTCCTTGGGTTTTTTTTTTAATTTTTATTAGTGAAACACCATGAAGTACAGTTGTAGACTTACAAATTTTTGTGCTTGGGTTTCAGTTATACAATGATCCAGTACCCATCCCTATACTTTTAATGCTTACATCATTCTACCACTCTTGTCATCTGCTTCCCTTCACCATTGTCCCAAGCATATGTCCCACAACCCACCCATGTGTATTCAGTTCTGTGGACACAATCTTTAGTTCTGATGAGTTTGACCACTCGTTGTTTCCCTTACTATGTTTATTATCCTACGTATGGCAGAGATATATTTCATTCTAGATGTGGTGATTCCTACATAGATGTAAAAGAATAGAGCTAAAATTGCTGAAATTCCACAAAATATTAAATCAATGATAAATTGTCCACTGTCCACTGTCCTCCCATTGTTCATCGATATGCTCAAGCGGGCCCAGTAATGTCTCCATTTTTTAAAACTGCTGTGTATATTGAATATGTCATGGGTAGCTTGCCAGGCTTTGCTGTGCGGGTGAGATACTCTCGGTAGCTTGCCAGGCTCTCTGAGAGGGGCAGAGGAATCGAACCTGTGTCGGCCAGTCTGGCTGCGCACAAGGCAAATGCCCTACCGCTGTGCTATACCACCCTGAATGTGCCAGATCTCACCTGATAAATTGATAAAGCAGATTTTTTTCATTTACTTTTTATGCTAACCGAGCCAGGGCTGATGCTGTATGCTAACACGTATCATTGGTATCCCAGATTTATTTCTCTTTTAACACCTCTTCAGGCTCTAAAATTTTGTTTTTTCAATTTAACCATCTAAAAAGGTTATAAGTATTAGATGAATCAAGCCCGGCAAGCTACCCAGAGTATCTCACCCGCAGAGCAAATCCTGGCAAGCTCCCCAGGACGTATTCGATATGCTGAACATAGTAGCAACAAGTCTCACAATGGAGACGTTACTGGGACCGCTCGAGCAAATTGAGGAACAACAGGAGTACAGTGACAGTGACAGTGACATATATCAGTTATCAATTAACTTTATTTTACTTTATTAAGGCAACTGGATTTTATTTTTTAAGGCAACTTAACTTTTATTAAAATTTAAACATGGTGAGCTCCAAAGTTGATGATATTACAGTTGTTTCAGGAATTTAGACATCTACCATTCCAACACCAATCTTGCCACCAGTGTGACCTTCCCGTCATCAGTGTCTCCGCTTTACCACCCCACTTCAATTCTGCCCCGCCCCCCGCTTAATAGGCACAAACAAAATTACTTCTATTGCTTGTTACAACAAAATGGCAAATGGAATTATCAGAAGATAGATCAATACAAGGCAATTTGTGATAATTATTATATTTCACAATAGCATTACTAAATTCGTAGAGAATTTACTGAACTGGTTGGTGCTGGTGAGTCGTTTGTGTTATTGTTTGCACTTATTGAACTGGATGGGTTTCTATGTAACTTTTCCATCAGATTTGCTGTGCAAATTTGGGTTGTTAGTAGTATGAAATATGGAGGAGATGCCACACAGCCAGAAGCAATAGAACTGAGCCATTTATATGCCAGAGGAGGTCAAATGTGGAGGCTACTAGGCCTCTCCAGAGTGAAGAGAATCTTCCAGGCTGACCACTCTGAGGCTTTCTTCGAATGGAGGCTGGCAGATTCCTCTACCTTCCCAAGAGACCCAGTAGCCACTATTACTGATCTCTGACATATAAATGACTCACCTCCACACCTAATCTTAAAAGAAGCTGAACTGCCAAATCAATTAGCTGAATATCTGGAGAGATATGTTTACGTGTGTTGGACACAATTGGCATGGATTGGCCCTGACTAACAGAGAAGACACAGGTTGTCATAGCGTGTCATAGCTTGGCATGGACTCACACAGGATGACATGAGGTGGAACTGGCACCGTCTGGCATTGAATGGCACTGGTTGGCACTTTGTATCAATGCTATCATTGTATTGATAGTATCATTGTAACTACAATGCAGTGGAATGGGATCTTATATCAGGAACATGATGTAGATAATGTGACCTAAGTACCGTAAGAACCCAGATTGAATTGGGGGGGGGGGCGATCAGCAATACAAGGAGAACATTTTTCAGTTGGCCTTTCAAGAAAAAGCAAGTAACTGTTTGGTTGGATGAAAAAGATGTTTTAGGTAGATAGCATAACATTAGCAGCATCAAAAGAAGTGGTTTAAATTTTATTTTTTCCAGTGCTTGGGGTTGAGCACACGACCCCACACATGCTAGGCTAGTGTATCCCAAGTCACCTGCCAAATGAGTCTTTTCTTGTTTTATTTTGTTTTGCATTTGGGGTCATATCTGGCAGTATTTGGGGACTATGCTAGGACACCATGTGGGGACAGAACCCAGGCCCTCACATATGCTCACTGAGGTTTTTTCTCCTTTAGTTATGATGTTTGCACATGTGCTTGACAGGGGTCATACTTGCTTTTCCTCCCAGGTCCTTTAGACCATACTTGGCAGTACTTAGGGGCTTCTCTCAGCTTTCTGCTTGAGAGATACTCCCAGAACTGTTCAGAGGACCATGTGGTGCCTGGGACTAAACCTGGCCCTTCTGTGTATAAGGCATGAGCTCATCCCACTGAGCTGCCTCTCAGATACAGGGCATCTTTCTATTTCCTTAGGCACACAACTAACGATTGTGCTGCTCTCTGGAGCTGGTGGGGGAGGAGTCATTAAATAATACAATCTAGCCAGGGGATTTATAACAAAGCCTAGTAATGATAGCTGTCCAACTAGGGTTATAGTGATAATATATAAAAAATATTTAAAATAAAAAGATGCATCTAACCAAAAGAAAACAAAAGATCCTCTTTAGAAAAGCTGCTGAGATAAGGCACTGGAACAATAACTGCAGCAGGAAAGAAGTAGCAATTCTGTTTTCTTTGAAGATGACAAGAAACATCATATATTGTGATCAAATGCAACATAACTATTAGAGAAGTTGGACTATCATAATTAGATCCCTAGTGTCTCTTTTTCCAGTAGGAAAATAAATAGATCCAGCCAATCTAGAAACCATTACTCAGCATGGAATCTGAGAAAAGAAGAGAGATCTACTGAGGTAAAAGGCCAAGAATACCCATTGTGACTTTGACAAAAGAGAACATAAACAGTGACTGAAGACAGAGTCAAGCAGAGAGAAATTATTCTGAGCTTTAGAAAAATAGAAACTCAGACCAATGTGGAGATGTATTTATTAGAAATGAATGTGCATTAGGAGAAAACTTGAAGGGATCAAAATCAGGCTCCCAAGGAAGTTACACCTGTTTATTCTGCTTTTCTTCCCCAGTCTGACAACAGAAAGCAGAATTTTAAAGGGCATTTTACTTGTTTGTATTTCCTCTCAACAAGTTGAGTAAATTGAAGTTTTATAAGAGAAAGAGGCAAGAAGTTCAGTACTAACAATACTAACAATATTCCCAAACAAGTGAACATTATAGGGAACAGCAAGTAGAAAATAGAGAGAGACAAAAATAAGAGCCGATATTTTGGAAGAAAGAGAATGGCTACAAGAAGAAAGACAGGATATAAGAAAGAAGAGAGTAATTTTCTTTAATTTTTAATACTTAGCTACATGGAAAATGGGTTTGGTGATGAAAGGGCCTTGTCCTGGGGCTGCAGCTGCCAGTGCATGGCCAGCGAGAAGCCGAAGAGGCTCCCGGGCTCCCCTCGTTTCCTGATCACATTGTCCTCGCGGGTGTCCAAGTTGAAGGCGGCGCCGAGTCGGGGCAGAAGTCCAGCCGACAGGTAGAGCAGCCAGAGCCGCCCCGCGGCCGCCATGGGCCGGCGCATCTGAGCGAGGTGCGGGAGCGCCGAGGCGCGGCGGCCGGCTGCACGCTGCTGCCGCGGTCCCCCTCGGTCTCCGCTCGCCACCACCGCGCGCGCGGTCCCCACCCCCGGGACGAGTCGCGCTCCCCGCCCGGCCGCTCCCCCTCGCGGGCAGCTCCCGAGCGCTGAATGAGCCCGTTGTTCTCTGGAGACTCGCCGGCGTTTTATCAAGTGACGAGGGCGCCGGCCCCGCCCCTCCCCACCCCGCTGGCCCCTCCTCGCGCGCCCTCCCGCACCTTCCCGGGCCGGGCCGAGCCGAGCTGCTGCCTTTGCCGCCGCTACCGCTGCTGCTGGGGCGTCCGCCCGCCCCTACGCGCTCTGCGGCCGCCGCCTACCTGGCCGGCCCGGCAGCAGCGCCCCGGGGAGAAGACACCCCAGACCAACTCTGAGCAGAGCCGTTTCCGCGGCGCTGGAGGCTGGGGAACCTTCCCCGGAAAGAAGCGCAGGAATGACGGCTGCTAACTAGTGCGTGCAGAAAACCCCCGGAGCTGCTGACTACCTGTTGGAGCAGAAACGGGGCTGGTGGGGTGGGGTGGGGTGCCCTGCAGGCCGGAAGCGGCGTGCGCGGTGCTCGCGCGCGCCGGGGGGCCCACGTGCAATTGCAGATCTCATGCATGCATGCATGCGTTCGTTCCACAAGTTGTTGATGGATGTGAGCGCTTGACTTGTGGGGGGACGAAGCTGCCTAACTGGATCTCTGTCCTCAAAGGCAGAGTCGTCTAAAAAAATTATATACAAATATATATATATCAATTTTTAAATACGCTGTACAATTTATAGTTCGCAGCCATGATCTCATTTGAGCTGCCTAACACTCCTATTAAGGTGTTTTCTTTGGGGCCGATGAGAAAAACCGAAGTTCAAGTCTTGTCCCAAATTTTCACTCGGCAATCAGGTGCCTAGGGGAAAGGAGGGATTGTATGAAACGTCATAGCTTTCCAGGGGTTCAGAGACTGAGGAGCAGCCTTCTCGGCAGCAAAGGACAGATTATTGAAAGTGGCACCTTAAATCTTGAAAGTGGCAAAAACTCAGGGGCTCCCAGGTCCCTGAGATTGCTAAATTAAATGGGAGGGAAATGTGTCCTCCAAATTGTAGCTCTGAGCTCAGTACCAAAGTGGGGTGGTTCCTGCCTCCAGGTCATAGGGTGGAGTCTGTAATGGGGTGTGAGACCCTACAGCAATTTTATTCTGCTGGATTCTTTTTCTTTTTTCTTTTTGGGGCACACCCAGCGATGCTCAGGTGTTACTTCTGGCTCTGCACTCAGGGATTAACTCCTGTGGGTACTACTCAGAGGACCATATGGGATTCCCACGGAGACTGAACCCCAGTTGGCCGAGTTAAGGGCAAATGCCCTACCCCTATACTATCGCTCTGATCCTTTTGCTGGGTTCTTAACCTGGGTTGAGAGAATTTAGAGTTACTGCAAATTTGGATGACCAAAAAGTTTTACTTTTTTAATTATCACTAAGCTTTACAAGAAATTTAGCACCACCTTCCTTTATGCCCCAAGTTAACGCACCAAAGTGACAGCAGCATAATGTCCAGGACCAGTCTCCAGTGGAACCCACATCTCAGTCACTGCAAATAGCTTAAGTGACAGTACTTATTAAATAGAGCCTCGACTAGATGCTGTTACATTTTGTGTCAGTTAAGAGTAAATGTATACGTTGGTCTTGCATAAAACAATAAATAATGTGTTAATTGAATGCTCCATATAATTCCTTCCCTTGGAATCTCATGCAAATTGTATTTTATGTACTGAAAAAACCTTCTGAAAAGGGGCCTTTGGTCTTTAGAGCCTGCAAAAGATGCCTCAATACATTTTTTTTTTTAAGAAAAGAAAAACCCAAAACGGTTCATAACTGCGAACCTGAGATTCCTGGAATGCCCAGAAGTGTTTTACCTTGCAGCATGCCATCCCTGCCTTGGAAATAGAAGCAGGGGAAAGTAGAAACTTTTGGCAGGTACATGGAGTCGTGTGCCTCTTCACCTCAAGAAGTTTTCAGGACTTAGAAAGACAGTTCTGTGGGTAGGGCCTTGCACACTACCAACTTGGGTTCAGTCCCCAGCACCTATATACGGCCAGAGTGATCTATGAGCACATAACTAGAAGTAAATCCTGAGCACTGCTGGGTGTGGCCACAAAACCCCCAAAAAATAGTTTTCAACATTTGTACTAAGGGAACAGTCCCTGCCACACAGAAGGACCCCCTGAACACTACAGGGTAAATGCCAGAGAGTTTCACAGCCTCATTCCTCTGCCCACCAGTAACTCCAGTTAAATATAGTCAAACATAGGGTATAGTTCTGGAAATATAGTCCAGGGATTAAGATGCATGAAGCTACAACCCTGATTTAATCCCCAGCACCACATATGATCCCCCAGGGTACCACCAGGAGTGACCCCCGAGCACTGCTGAGTGTAACCCAAAACACCCCCCATAAAAAGTATGATCTCCAAAGTATTTTCTAAAATGAACCCATTGCACTGCACTTTTTTTGGTGGTGTTTGGTCTTTTGAATCACACGTGTTCAAGGGCAACTCCTGGCTCAGTGTTCAGGAGTAATTGCTAGGAGTGCTCAGGGGACCACATACAGTTTTGGGGATTGAAATGGGGTCAGCTCCAAAGACAGAGAAGAAAAGTGCCTGCCATAGAGGTAGGCTGAGGGGGATGAAGGGTAGAGGGGAATGGGAGGGAACCTGGGGACACTGGTTCTGGGAAATGTACACTGGTGGAGGGATGGATATTGGAATACTGATCGACTGAAACCTAATCATGAACAGTTTTGTAAGATCTATTAAAAATAAATAAATAAGCGCATATGCTGCCTGAGCCCTTGTGCTGCTTGCGCCCACGTGGCCGAGCACATGTGGGCTGAGCACATGTGTCGCCCGCATCTCCCCTCTTGAGATGTGTACTTTCATGCTTTCGTGTCTAATGTTAGGATGTGTGAAGTGGCTCTCTCCAGCCTTGGAGAAGCCCGTGTTCTCTCTTGAGTACGTTACTCTCTCTTACTCTCTCTCTCTCCCTCCACACCTTAAAAATCCTCCAAATAAAATCTATTTGTTTAAAAAAATAAAAAATAAAAAGGAATATTTTAGTTATCATGCTTTGAAGTACTATTAATTATAGTTTTATTAAATGCATATTATATTCCAACACCATACATTCCACCGCCCTCTGTTTCCTTTGACTGGGGGTCCCTCTTCAACCCCTTCCCAGCCTATATGACTTCCTACCATGGTAAGTTCAGATCTGTAGACCTGTTTTCAGATTCTGTTTTAATAAAGAAAACAGGACTTTGGTCATTTGTTATTCCCTTCTCTTTACTTTACAACCCACAGATGGTCTTCTACTGTAAGAAATTGTATCATGATCACGATCACCCTATTGTTCATCGATTGCCTTGAGCAGGCACCAATATTGTCTCCTTCCTAGCCCTGAGATTTTAAAAGAGGCATATTCAATGCTCTTTCAGGGATAAGAGAATGAGACCTATCATTGTTACTGGTATTTGGCATATTGAGTATGACACAGGAAGTTTGCCACTCTGCCCTGCGGGCAGGATACTTTCGGTAGCCTGCCGGGTTCTCCAAGGTAAGAACAAGATAATAAGATGTCTTCCGGTAGCTGGGTTTTATAGTCTCTAGGTCTTGGCTGTTGATGGAACCACCTGGCTCCAGCAGCAACTGGTGGGTGTAACGCCTACTTACTGGAAAATGGGGGATCTGGGTGGAGAAGGCCCAGTCCCGATCCGACCAGGCTTGGAGATCTCAGAAAAGAAATTGTATACCTAATGTATTTCATATGAGATCAAATGCATTTGGAATGGGGAAATGGGACCTTAATCTTACCAGGTACATCTTCAGGCAAACGAAGTTGACATTGTCTTCCAACAGATCTAGGAGGGGAAGAGGGAGAGTCTCAAATGAGTAACACTTGGGGTAGAAATGAGTGCAGGGAAAAAAGGGAACCCAGGGCTTTATAATCAGGGTATGGGACACCAAATATGTAAATCAATTCCAAGGGAAAGAACAGTGGGACATGGTCTTTGTGTGTGACTGGAGGTCAGAGTTTAATGGGTTTACATAAAAGAGGCAAACTAGGTAGTGTGGGCTGGAGTGATAGCACAGTGGGTAGGATGTTTGCCTTGCACACGACCTACCCAGGTTCAATTCCCAGCATCCCATATGGTCCCCTGAGCACAGCCAGGAGTAATTCCTGAGTGCAGAGCCAGGAGTAACCTCTGTGCATTGCTGGGTGTGACTAAAAAAAAAGTATATGGAGGAGGGCCCAGGAGATCACTAAAGAGGTAGAGCATATGCTTGGCAGGTACAAAGCCCTGAGCTCTATCCTGAACTCCAATGATCCCCAATAAAGCACCACAGGGCGCAGCCCTCACGGTCTACCAAGCATAATCACCACCATGACTGAGCTCTACCAGGAGTTCCTACTATTTTGTTTTGTTTTGTTTTTGTGATCATACCCAGCAGTCCTCAGAGTTAACTCCTGGCTTTGTGCTCAGGGATCATTCCTGACAGGGCTCAAGGGATGATACGGAATGCCAGTGATCAACCCCAGGTTGGCTACGTACAAGGCAAGCATCTTACCTGCTCTACGATCACTCAACCTTCAACTGTTCAAAAACTATAAAGAGGGTTTTCAGTTCTTAATCTAAATACAAAATGATGATGGCAATGAGGCTGTTCATACACTTTCTACTATACTCAGCTATTTAATGTAAACATAAACCTCAGTTTAAGTGCTACTAATAGAAACCATCTATGCACACTAAGATTATAGTATCTGTACTTCACCTTTTCTAGCTCACTGTGTTTTCTTCCTTTAAGGCACTGTAGCACTGTCCTCCCATTGCTCATCAATTTGTTTGAGTGGGCCCAGTAATGTCTCCATTGTGAGACTTGTTGTTGCTGTATTGAGCATCTTGAATACGTCACGGGTAGCTTGCCAGGCTCTGCTGTGAGAGCATGATACTCTTGGTAGCTTGCCGAGCTCTCCAAGAGGGGTGAAGGAATCAAACCCAGCTGACTGGAGCGATAGCACAGTGGTAGGGCATTTGCCTTGTGTGCAGCCGGCCCGGCTGAGCCAGGTTCCTTTAAGGCATATACCTAAAATAAAGTATGTATTTTTTTGTATGCTAATGTTTTTACTGCCTGCTTTCTTACCTAGACTGTAAAATCCAGACAGGCGGTAATCATATCTGCAAAAGTCTTTCTTAAATGATTTTTTTTGACTTAGTGGCAAAAAAAAAAGTATAATTCTAATTCTCACAAAATGGAAATAAAGAGATCACTGTTACTGTCACTGTCCTCCCGTTGTTCATCGATTTGCTCGAGCGGGCCCAGTAACACTGTGAGACTTTTTGTTGGCAAGATACTCTTGGTAGCTTGCTGGGCTCTCTGAGAGGGGCGGAGGAATAGAACTTGGGTTGGCCAGGTTGACCATTTGCAAGGCTACTGCCCTGCCTGCTCTGCTATTGCTCCAGCCCAAGTAAAGAGATATTTGTAGTACCTATTCTACCTATTCTAAAAATAGGAACCTATTCTAAAAATAGGGACCTATTCTACCTATTCTAAAAATAGGAACCATGTATTTGAATCTTCTACCTACCTTGAAAATGTTTTGACAAAGTTCCTAAAGGAAAAATTTGGAAACTACAATCCTTTTCCAAGTTTTTTTCCCTATGTCAATGGATATAGTAAGGGCTGGAGTGATAGCACGGCAGTAGGGCATTCGCCTTGCAAGCCGCCTGCCCCACCGACCCAGGTTCAATTCCTCCACCCCTCCCTGGCAAGCTACTGAGAGTATCTCACCCACATGGCAAAGTCTAGCAAGCTACCCATGACATATTAGATATGCCAAACACAGTAACAACAAATCTCACAATGGAGACATTACTGGGCCCACTCGAGCAAACTGATGAACAACAGGAGGACAGTGATACAGTGCAGTGCTACAATAGCTGCTTAGGTTACGCAGCATTTGTTTAATCTGAAATGTTTTAATAAGCAGATATAGACTAGCTAGCTTAGAATATAGATATGAATCGTAAAGCAGACCAAGTTACTTTTCGTTCCAAAGCTTCTAAACAAAACCTCTCTCTTCTGTTTCATTCACGGCATACTATATGGGTAGTGAGTTGAAAAGCATGTCATATAAATACAAAACATAAAACAAAAAGCCTGTCTTTGGAAGAAGGACCACTTCATCTAGAAACTCCGTGTGTGTGTGTGCATGCGCGTGTGCGCGCATGCATGCACGTATGAACAGTTATGTACTTGTCAGTATCCATTTATATTCCTCATTCACTAAGAAACCCAAATCTGGGACTGAAGTCATATTGCTAAAAGGTCACAAGTCATTGATATTACCCCTTGGGATCTATCCCTGACCAGGTATTCCAGGTACTGATACTTTCCCTTTCACTGAAGACTCCCTTCCTTGTGGTACATCAGCTTCTGACCTGTAGTGTCAATATGATTACACTACATACTATGGTTGCATATTCTGTATATTTATTTACCTGATTTGGGGGCCACACTTGGCAATTACTCAGCGCTTTTTCCTGGGTCTACACTCAGGAGTAACTCTTGGCGGTGCTCAGGGAACTATATGGGATGCCAGGGACAGAACCTAAGTCAGATTGTGCAAGGAAAACACCCTACTCATAATACTCTTTCAGACCCCACTGTTATCTCAAAACACTAAGTTTGGGTCATTATGATACTGCCTCCATAGGAAAGCAATATACAAACTCTAGCATTGGGGCTGGTTACAAGGAAGATACTAAGCACAAAGTTGGTGCAAAGAAAGTACAGAGAAAGAAGGGAGCATGAAAGGTTTCTGTTATAAACACCTAGACATCTTCCTGAGTTTCAAATCTAAGCTATTTATAAAACATCCTTTTATAATTTTTGGAGGCCACACTTGGCACTTCTTAGGGGTCACTATTTCTGGCAGTACTCAGGGGACCAGGCAGTTGTCAGGGATCAAACCAGGACCTCTGACAAATAAAGCATGTACTTAAGCAATTTGAACTATTTCCGTGCTCCTTAAAATTTGCTTTCTAAAACAAAATTTATATAGTTTTAGTTTACAGAAAAATTTTGATGACTGAACAGAGTTTCTATATATCCCATACAGAATTTCCCCTATTAAGATAGAATGTTAACATGACAATTTTTTATCATTCATGAACTAACGGTGACACATTTTTACTAGCTAACCCAGAAGTTTTATTCCAACTGTTTTTGGGATCAAAAACACACAAGTACAACAGGATGATAACTGACTAGAAATAAAAAGTGCACTGATGAAAAATACCAAACTTTTCTTCAATAACAGCCCAGTAATAAGAGTTACAAGAGGTTGGCTAGAGTGCTACAATATGAAACAAGAGTATTATCAGACAGCATTATTTCTAAATCAAAATTCCAACAACCATCTCAATAATGACACTAGCATCATGATGTGTTTATTCCTTATTCCTTATTCCTAAACAGGGCAATTCTGACAATCAAGTGCTAGAATACTATGTTCTTCTCACTGCTTCCTCTTCTCTTAGGGTTATATTACATGTTTGACCTCAAGTGGAGGGCACATATGATAATCTTTATTACCTTGGCAATTTGGGGAACTACTTCTCTCAAAGTAATTATGACCATTAGACCTCAAAGTCATTTTTTTATTCTTCTTTGTTCATAGTCTACATCTGATCATCTGATCATGCTAAAAATTTATGAAGCTTGCCTTTCTCTCAGCAGAATCCAGTCTGCAGCTTCTGAAACACAGGAAGTAACTTTCTTGTCCTACCTTTACTACCAAGAAATGAGCCCCTGTTGCACAGTGCCCCTTTCTCACGGCTCTGAGTTTCAGCACCACAAGGCCTCCTCTCTAATATAAAAAAGAAATTAATAATTCCCACTTCTTCCCCTTGGGCTGGAGTAATAGCACAGCAGTAGGGCTTGCACACAGCTGGCCTGGCAGACCCGGGTTCGATTCCTCCACCCCTCTCAGAGAGCCGGCAAGCTACTGAGAGTATCTCGCCCACACAGCAAAGCCTGGCAAGCTACCCATTATGTATTAGATATGCCAAACACAGTAACAATGGGACTCATAATGGAGACATTACGGAGCCCATTCGAGCAAATCGTTGAACAATGGGAGGACAGTGCTACCAGTGCTACCTCTTCCCCGTATTTCTGAAGTCCTAGGAGAAGGTAGATTTCTATCTCTGGTTACCTATCTAAACCTTACAGCAGGGCTTGCCAACCTCAACTACTGTGACACTTCGAGCTGGATATTCTGGCAAACACTTTAAGATATGTAGCATCTTTTCTACCCTCTACCCCCTAGATTCCAACAGCTCCTCTCCAGAAATTATAACAACCAGTGACATCTCCAGACATTACCAAACGTTGTGGGATGTTGTAAAACAACCCAGGACTGAGAACCACTACCTAGATTGACTTTATCACCATTTTTTAAATTATTTGGTCAATAACTTTTTTTTACCTGTTAACATTTCCCATATGAATGTTTCTCTTTTAAATAACTGGCATTGTCTCTGTCATCTGACAAGACACCTACAGTGTTCTGAAGAAACAGGGCCTCCATGTTCCTTTAAGTTTCACCCTTATCAATTTGGTCAAAGGCACAGCGACCCTAATGCAGTCATTTTGATTCTTCCTCCCAAGTTCCATATCTCCACATTATAATTAATTTTGACCCTGAAACTTGTATTTAAGTTTAATCTTCAGGAATTTTTCTTCAACTCAGTAGTTGATTCCCTACAGAAGAAAATCCACTGTGTTTATCTTGGCCTTCAGAGACTTCTGGGAATCAGAGAATTTACCTGCAGTTCTAAAAATGCTATCTATCTATCTATCTACTAACTATGTGTCTTTGGACAGGTAATTTTTCATTCTGAGCCTTAATTTTCCTTCTCTCTAAAGTAACTGCTTTACTTATAGTAATATTTGCTTTCCACGCCGACAACCTGGGTTCGATTCCTCTGCACCTCTCAGAGAGCCCAGCAAGCTACCGAGAGTATTCCACCCACATGGCAAAGTCTGGCAAGCTCCCTGTGGGGTATTTGATATGCCAAACACAGTAACAACAAGTCTCACAATGGAGATGTTACTGGACCCGCTTGAGCAAATTGATAAACAATGGGAGGACAGTGCTACATAAATAATGAAGCAGTCAGTAAACAGCAGAGTTTATTGTTACTATAATTATAGTTTATGTCATTTTAAAAAAAACAACTGCATGAAATAGTGAAATAGGGTGAGTAGCAAATTTATAGTAAATAGTGAACCATCCAATGGGTTCTTATTTGACTTTGATACTAAGAATTATAGTAAATAGTGAACTATCCAATGGGTTCTTGTTTGATTTACTTCAGCAATAAGAAAGAATCAACCAAGAAACATGACCCAGGAATAAGACTTCAAAATGGCTGTGAATAAAAACTTCCCCCCAAGATATTAGTGTTCTATTTTAATTACACAAGACTTCTCCAATAGACCTCTAAATAATTCTTTATTTTTCTCTTCTCCTTATAATAATGATCTATTAGCCCCCAAATTGACTGAGGTGAAAAATAAACTTTTACCATATGTGAATTTACCTGTGCCAACAGGACCTAAAATAAAAATGTAGGTGTATATCCAGAAAACAACTGCTAGCACAATTCAGTGGATAGCAGATTCTACTGCTATTATTATAGGTTTGGTCATCAATTATGTAAAATGTAGTTATACAAAATATGAGTTCAGTTCTTTTTCTTTTCTATAGCAAGCACCATGTAGAAAAATACAGCCAATTTTTGTTTGTTCGAGTTTTTTTTTTTTTTTTTGCTTTTTGGGTCACACCTGGTGATCCACAGGGATGCTCAGGGAATATGGGATGCTGGGAATTGAACCCGGGTCAGCCGTGTGCAAGGCAAATGCCCTACCCACTGTGCTATCTCTCCAGCCCCGCTTGCCAGGCTTTGCCGTGCGGGCGAGATACTCTCGGTAGCTTGCCAGGCTCTCTGAGAGGGGCGGAAGAATTGAACTTGGGTCGACCATTTGCACATGGCCGACACGGCAAACGCCCTACCCGCTGTGCTAGAAATATGATCTGTTGCCTACTGTCTGAACGCCATCAAACATGGTGTGGTAATTATGGATAATGGGTAGGAAGTGTTCCATGATGTGTTGTGTGGTCCGGAAAGTGGCCTGGAGCGTGGTGGTGGTTGGGTAGTGGAGGTCGATGGCCAGGGCTGGGTCCCTTGGGGCAGGGAGGGCTCTTGCCTGCCCCGCTGTGGGGCTCCCTGAGTGGAAACTACCAGGTACGGAGTTCCTGGTGGTAAAAATGGAAAAAGAGGGGCTGGAGCGATAGCACAGCAGGGAGGGCGTTGGCCTTGTACGCTGCCGACCCGAGTTTGATTCCCAGCATCCCATAGGGTCCCCTGAGCACCTCCAGGAGTGATTCCTGAGTGCAGAGCCAGGAGGAACCCCTGAGCATTGCCGGGTGGGACCCAAATAGCCAAAATAATAATAATAATAATAATAATAATAATAATAATAATAGAGTCACTGAACTAGACAGTTCAGCAGGGAGGCATTGGCCTTGCACGCAACTGACCCAGGTTCGATCCCCGGCATCCCAGAGGGTCCCCTGAGCACCGCCAGGAGTGATTCTTGAGTGCAGAGCCAGGAGTCAGCCCTGAACATCGCCAGGTGGGCAAAAAAGCAAAAAAGTAAAATAAAAAATGGCAAAAAAAAAAAAAAACCACACCTTGGCGTGATTCTCTCCAGACGCTGCCTGCTTGAATGGGTTCAGCCGTCTGAAATCATCGCTCTCCCGGCAGACTCTGATGTTGGCGCTTACTCTCGGCTGTCCTGTGATCATGGTGGTGTTCTGGTGGCATTGCCGCCAACCCTCTCTGCCTTTCTGCCCCCGTTGCTGGCTGGAAGGAAAGATCTGGAAGCTGAGCCCAGTGCTGGGAAAGGAGGAAAGCGTTGACGTGGCGCTAACGGGCGGGCAAGCGTGACAGGAGAATAACACTCTGGGAGAAGCAAGTTGGAAAACAGAATTGAAAAAAAGCAAAATTAGTACCTGTCCAGCAACAACAAAGAAGCGAAGAGGGGAGACGCAGGGCTGGGAAGAGCGTGAGGCAGTGGGGAGATGCCCTTGGGAGCGTCTGGGATTACGGCAGCGAGAGCACAAAGGGATTTGCAGCAGTATCCATCCTCCATCCTTAAAACAACACCCAGGGGGCTGGAGCGATAGCACGGTGGGGAGGGCGTTTGCCTGGCACGCGGCCGACCCGGGTTCAATCCCCGGCATCCCACAGGGTCCCCCGAGCACCGCCAGGAGTAACCCTTGAGCATCGCCGGGTGCCACTGCACCTAAAATAAAATAGCAAAAAAAGAAAAAAAAAACACCCAAGTCGAACATTTTTGTCTCAGTTTTTTTCTGTAAACCTCTGCTGGAAATCAAATGGCACCTGTAAGCCGTTCCCCAGGTGCACCTGGGACGGTTGGGGGGTGCAGCTGGAGACCCCCTCAAAAGAGGGAGCCACTCAAAATTCCTTGAGAGACCCCCCCCCACTCTCTCCAGGTACCATTGATGTAAATGAAAGAGGCAATTTGCAGCTGAAGTGGATTCAGAGAGAGCCTCTCCTCAGGAGGTTTGTCAGACTCTTGACAGGATGTTTTCTGTTTCTTGTCAAACTCCAAAGGGCTCAAGAAAGTCCAACAGGGCTGCAGCGATAGCATAGCAGGGAGGGCAGCGTTTGCTTTGCATGCGCCAACCTGGGTTCGATTCCCAGCATCATCCCCCGAGCACCGCCAGGAGTGATTCCTGAGTGCATGAGCCAGGAGTCAGCCCTGAGCATCGTTGGGTGTGGCCCAAAAAGAACGATCACGATCACGATCATCCTGTTGTTCGTCGATTGCCTCGAGCAGGCACCAGTAACGTCTCCTTCATCCTAGCCCTGAGATTCTAAAAGTGCCACATTCAAGGCTCTTTTAGGGTTAGGAGAATGAGACCCATCATAGTTACTGGTATTTGGCATATTGGGTACCCCACTGGGAGTTTGCCAGACTGCCGTGTGGGAAGGTTACATTCGGTAACCTGCGAGGTTGTCCAAAGCAAGAATGAGATAGTAAGATGTTGGGAGCAGGGTTTTATAGTCTCTGGGTCTTGGCCGTTGATGGGACTACACATCGCCGGGGGGCAGTTGGTGGGTGTGACCCCCGCCTACTGCAAGATGGAGTATCTGGGTGGAGGATGCTCAGCCCCGATCCAAGCAGGCTTGGAGATCTCAGTCCCGGGACCCACAGGCCTTTGTTCCTCTACCAGTACCTTCATGCTTGTGGAGAGTATTTTTTTAAATCAGAAATCATGATTTACTAAGTTGTGAGGTTTGAGTTGACCAAAAGCCCAACAATCAGAGCACCACCACTTTCCCTATTGTAATGGGGTTGACAGTATTCCATAAATCTATCCTGACTACCCCAGTCTCTGCTATGTAATGTTCGTCACTATTTCTGGCAGCTGAGGTGACCCTAGAGGGTGCTCAGTCTGTGAAAGAAGGGTCTCACTGTACTCAAGGCCAAAGAAAAAGCCTGTAAAGCTGCTTATCTCATGCCTGATCAGAGGTTCTGTCACCCAGGGGCAGGTGTTATGGAGAATTTTGAGTTGCTCTAGGGTTGACATCACCATGAGGACCAGATGGATGAACCTTCATTTAGTTCAGCACTATAATCCCCTTGAGACATAACAGAGCCTGAGAGTGCAGGATATTATTTCGCATTAACCCATTACAGTCCTACCTGCTGCTGCTAAACTGATGTGCTGTCAACACTAGTGCAGTTCATAAGGCCCAGGCATATGACTTGTGGCTGTTAATTTGGGGAGGACATTCTTTTTACTCTGGGTAGAAACTGGAGGTGATGTGATTAGTGTGGATATGGAGAAACCACAGTGCTTGTTTTTAGTTTGTGTCAGGTCTATTCTCTATAATAGAGTTTTTAGTTTATAATAGAGTCTTTAGTTTGCATCATTGTCTACTCTCTATAATAGAGTCTTCCCTTGGAGAAGGAAGAAGAAGCTAACTCGGACTGGAAATGGGCCTTTCCCCCCCATTTCCCAAGTTTCCCAGTAGCTTTCCAGTCACACCCACAGAACTGCCCATGGCACCATATAATCTCATTAATGACTCAGAAACAAAGCTCCCTAGAGAGAGCAATATAGGCCTCACCTTGAGTAATTCTGTTGTATAATCATGTCTCTAAATTTTAGATTTTCTGGAGCATTTGGCCACATTCCAGTCGTGAAACCCCTCAGAGTCTACGACATTGATGTACCAAGCTTTGGGGGACATGATTTGATATTTGAGATGGAATTATTCTAAATATGGTAGTGGGAAGGTGCAATGGTGTTGGGATTGGTGCTTGAATATTAAATGTAATGAATTATTGTGAACAAATTTATAAAAATAAAAGAATATTTAGGAAAAAACCCTACAGTTGATTAAAAGGAAATTCATAATAAAATAGAAGATACTTGAGGAAAGATGTGAGAAATGGACTATATACACTACAAAGTAACAATGCCTTAAACTCGTATAAAATGCAAAAATGTGCTCACATTTTTATTCTGATTTTTATGATTTTTCCCATTTTGAAACAATTACACAATAATGATAAAAGCCCAAAAATCTTGGTATGTCTTCTTTTCGGAACCAAATACTCATTTTTCTCTAGATTTATTGTTCTGTTGAAACTTTTATACATCTTTCAATGAAAGAGTGCAGTTTGAAAGGAAAAAGATATCTATCTGAAAGATAAGAAAAAGAGAAAGATGGGAAATTGGTTTCAGTTACTGATTATTTCATTATTCTTATAATCACTCCCCCCATCTGTCTTCAATCCCGTCTACTGATCTTAAAGATTTTTAAAGAGCTGGAATCACTGTCGCTGTCCTTCCGTTGTTCATCGATTTGCTCTAATGGGCTCAGTAACATCTCCGTTGTGACACTTGTTACTGTGTTTGGCATATTAAATACTTCACGGGTAGCTTGCCAGGCATTGCCGTGCAGGTGAGATACTCTCGGGAGCTTGCTGGGCTCTCCAAGAGGGGCGGAGGAATGGAAACTGGGTAGCACGGGTCGGCCACATGAAAGGCAAACGCCCTACCTGCTGTGCTATTGCTCCAGCCTCAAAGAGCTTGAATATTTTAAATCATGAAAATAATTTTTAAAATCACATTTAAAAAAAAACCACTCAGTCAGAAAACATTTTTCCACCATGCATTTCTGTGAACAGGCATTTGAATAAAAATCCTTCCGATGTCACAATGGTTCAGGTTTAATGAAAATCAATCCCCTTGAAAAGAGATAGAGGTGAGTGGCGTGGCCTGTGGCGAAGGCGGGAGCGTCCGGGCCGCGGCGGCCTGCGGTCCCGGGCTCGGGAGGGCGAAAGGAAACGCCTCCTCTCTGCAAAACAAAGAGACGCGGGAGGCGTGCGCGGTCCGTGCGTGCACGCCGGCAGGGCCAGCGACCTCCCGGCGCTTCGGGCCGCCTCCGAAGAAGGAACGATGGCTGGCAGCCCGGCGCGAGGCCAGCGCTCGGGCTCCAAGGTATCCCGCGCACGGCCGCAGGTCAGCTCCGACGTGGAGGAGCTGCAGAGCCGCTTGCAAGAGACCCTGGACATGCTGACCCCGCACGAGCTGCGCAGCTTTCGCTTCATCCTCAAGGGGCTGGATGTGGAGCCGCGGGTGAGCCCGCTGCGCCTGGAGCTGGAGGGCGGCAGCGCGTCGGGGCTGGCCAGCCTGCTGGCCAGGCACTATTGTCTGCCCGCCGCGCCGCGCGTGGTCGTCATGGTGCTGCAGCAGTTGCGCCGCGCCGACTTGCTGCCCCTCTGGCAGAGCCGTGCCGCCCCGGACTGCGCGGGTGAGTGGGCGCGGGGACTCCCGGGCTGCGGGGGTGGGGGCGGGGGATCCGGCGTTAGGCGTTAGGCGGAGAGCTGGGCGGCGGGACAGGAGCCAGGTCTGCGGGGGAAGGGGGGCTCGGGGATGGGCACCGCAGGCCCGGCCCGCGCAGAGGGAGACGCCCAGGGGTGCCGCAGGAGGATGGAGCGGGTAGGGCCGGGCCGTCGGGGACCCGGCGCTCAGCATCCGGGCGTCTGCAGGTGGGACCTGCGCCCAGCCTGCGGTTCCCCACGCACGCAGTCCCGAGCGCGCAGCCCGTCGGCGAATGCCAGTTCGTTTCGGGGGTGGGGGGAGCCTAGACTTCGGATTGCCTCGGCAGGCCCGAGAGGGGGGTGCATTTTGTGTAGAGAAGCCCGGCCTGTGATTTTGATGGGGGAGATTTTTAGAAGGGTGCGGCGGCGGCGGCGCGAAAACGTTTGGAATCCTCCAGGCCACCCTTAAGGAGTGTGTGTGATCTTGGGAAAGAGGCCGCCGGCTCTCCATTCATCGGACCGTTTGCTAGAAGTCGGGGCGGGGGAGAGGTAGGCTTTATAATCAAGAAATGCAGTAACAGGTGAAGGGGGAGCTTAGGGCAATTCTAGCTTCTGTAGCGGGCAGGATGCTTGTCTTGCACGCGGCCTGGCACCATGCCCACCTCCACTCCCTTCCCGAGTCCCACCAGGAGTAAGCCCTGAGTACTGCTGGGTGTCCACCCCTCACCCTCCGAAAAGAGCAAAACCCCCAAATGAGTATATGTAGTGTGTATACACGCCTGTAAAGAGGAAGTAGCCTACAAAGAGGAAGCAGCTGCAGAGATGCAAGGCATTAGGTTTTGAGGTCCTGCACTATCGTTGCTGGTACTTGATACCTCTCCCAGGGTCATAAGTTGTTTCTGTATCAAGTTTTTGTCATGACGTCGTTAAATAGGAGTCTGTCTCTTGCTGTTGACAAAACATTGTCTATTTCCCCCAGAATAACCAAAATTTCACGGTTTTGTGACTACACTGCAGGTGTCGATTAGGTCACTGTCACTGTCACTGTCCTCCTGTTGTTCATCGATTTGCTCCAGAGCCCAGTGACATTGTGAGACTTGTTGTTACTGTGTTTGGCATATTGAATATGTCACAGGTAGCTCTCCGAGAGGGACAGAGGAATCGAACCGGCTCGGCTGGGTCTGCCACATGCAAATGCCCTACCACTGTGCTGTTGCTCCAGCCATTAAGTAACCAAATATTAAGAAGTCAGAGAAAAAAGTAAAAGCTGGTTTCTTTTTATCTCCTTCCCTTTGTGGATATTTGGTCCCTTGGTCCCCGTCGGGGAGCAAGTGTGTTCTCATGGCAGTTATTCCTTGGCCTTCCTCAGTTATTCCTTGGCCTTCCTCTCTCCGTTCCTCCCCCCACCCCCCCATCTCCAACCTGGGATCTTTCAGCCCCTGCTCCTGATGGTCATCTAAGGGATTTCTGTTTTAGGTTTCCAGTCTCAGGTTTTCCCCCTCACAAGGAATCTTATTTTGTCTTTTGGGTCACACCAGGGTGGTATCCAGGACTACAGACTGGTGCTGTGGGGTTCTTCTGGTGATGTTGGGAGACCATGCAGTGCAAACTCACCCCCCCCCCCCAGCCTGTTGGTGCATATCTCTGCTGTGCAAGAACCAATTCTAAAATGGGACTGAAGGGAGTGGGAGGGAGAGTGCAGAGGTCAAGTTGCTTGTCTTGTATGCAGCCAATCCTAGTTCCATGCCTGACACCATTAGGCATGAATACTACTGAGCACAGAGGCATGAGTAGTCCCCGAGTACTGCCAAGTGGTCCCCACAAACCCAAAATAAATAAAATGAGGCAGAAACTTTCCAGATCCGTAACCATAAAAGATTACAGAATTCCTTGGTAGAAGTTTCTAGGTCACAGGAATAACAGCAGATCTTGATTTTAAAAAGTGGGGAAAATAATGCTCTCTCTTTTATTCTTTTTTTTTCATGAAAATTCAGTGATTCCAAGAAAGAGTCTAAAGAGAAGCTATGATTGTGTGGATGGTGACTTGGTAAATATCTCACTTTGTTTTCCTTTTATTTTGTATATTGAGTAAGTGTTGAATAAGATTTAGTGAAAAATTTTTTTCCAGTAGAGGACTTGTTCAAAGCAAAGAAGCATTTTAAAAATTCTGATTATCTCCATAAGCAGCCCCATCTGAATGGGATGTCTCTGTGTGTACTTTTTTCCCCCTCCCTTCCTCCCTCCCTTCCCCCTTCCTTCCTTTTTCCCATCTCAAGCCAAAAACGCTCCTGCACGCTCCTGCTCCAGCTGCTTTCTTTCCAAAACTAAGTAAACAGAATGCTGAGTCTCTGTTTTTAAGTTGCAGTGCCCATTCTTGAAGGGTCCACTGTCCTCTGGCTTTGGTACTTCTCCTGCAGCACATCTCTCTGAAGTTTCTCTGAGAGGGGACTAGTAACTTCTGTCCATTCCTCTTGGGTGAAGCTAAAGACCCCACTCAGGAGAAGTCATTGAGTCATGAGGACAACTGGTCAAAGTGAGGGTCCTCGTGGGTTTTAGCCTTAGTCAAAGGAAGGTAGAAAGGTCCATTATGAAGACACTGACATTTGGGATATCTAGGTCGGAGAGAACCACAGGGTGCCTGAGCAACTTGGCTTGCAGAGCAGAAATTCTTTCTTCTGGAGGAACTTCACAAAGGTTCCTTCGGAGGCTTTTGAGCATAGGAGCAGAGGGAGAGAGGCAGCGCTCAGCCCCACTGCTGTGCATCCTTCCTGGACTATGCCTGGACTAGAGTCACAGATGGGGTCAGACCTCTTTAAAGAGTGCTTGTATAGTTGGCAGGGCACGTGGCCAACCTGGCTTCAATCCCTTGTACCCTATGTGGTCCCCCGAGCAGCACCAGGCATGATCCCTAAAGCTCATAGCTAGCAGTAAACCCTGAGCACTGCCAGGTGTGACCCCAAAATCAAAATAAATAAAAACTAGGCCCTTGGGGCTGAGGACTGGAGAGATGGTGCAGAGGATAAGCACCTGTCTTGCATGTGGCTGATTCCAGTTTGATCCTGGGTACAGCTTATGTTTCCCCTGGGTACCACCAAGTGGTCATCTAGTGAGGAGATAGGAAAACTGAGCACTGCAGGGAGTGCCTGCCCCCCTTCCCCCAATATGTAAATAAATATATAAAGAGGCACTTGGAAACATTGAGACAAATCCTCTGAATCCCCCTTCTAGCCCCTGCCCTTCCCTTCCCATGTTCCTTCTGAACTACTAAAATAGAAATAGCTTCACTCAGCCCCAACAGGACACATGGGTAAGTGGACGGTGTTTAGGCATTACCTGGACAGTTTTGTGCTGCTCCTGTTGGGGAATGTCTATGTGGTCATCTCAGGTGGTCAGATTTCGATGTTTCATTTATTTATTTTTTCAATTCTGGGGCCACACCTGGCAGTTTTCAGGACTTAGTCCTGGCTCTGTGCTCAGGGATTACTCCCGGTGGGCTCGGGGAATCTTAGAGGGTTCTGGGACTTGAACAAGCGCCTCACACACTCCCGCATGCTCCTGTTCCAGATTTCGATACCATCTTTTCCAGTAGTAAAAGCTAAAATTGGGCAGTCATAACTACTTTGCATGCTGGTAGGCTGTTACATCTCCTCCTTATAAATCAAGGAAAATGAGGCCTTGGAGATGCAAAGTCCAGTGGGATGGCCTTGAGCAACTCTTAAGAATTGCCAGTTGCAAGGTTTAAAAAGAAAAAAAGGTATTTTGTTTTTATTTTTTCTTAGTAGGATGGAACCCAAGGCCTTACCTGTGTAAGGCATAGCCTTCTACTGAGATGCATCTCCTTCTCCTGCAGGATTTTGTTTTGTTTCCTTAGTTTTCCTTAGTTCTTTTTCTTTTTGCAGGAGGGGAGATGGCGGAGGGTTGTTGTTTTTTGGGTCACAGCCAACTGTGGTCAGGGCTCATTCCTGGTGGGCCTGGGGGACCACATGGAGTGCCGGTGATCAAATCCACATTGTGCAAAGCAAAAAGCAAGTACCTACTAGCTAGACTATTATGCTGGCCCAATTTTCTTTCTGTTTTTGGCCTACTTCTTGCAGTGCTCAGGGGCTGCTCCTGGATATGTGTTCATGGGTCATTGCCAGAGAAGCTCTGGGGAACGTGTGAAATCAGGGCTAGAACCCAAGCATCTTGCAGACAGAGCATGCATTCACCTACTGAGCTTGCTCTTTAGTATTTGGAGTTAGGGGTTCAAGCCACACCTAGCAGTTCTTTGGATGGTATGTGGTGCAAGGGTTCAAATGTGGATTAGTTTGGCCCATGCAAAACAAGTACCTTAACACTTGTACTGTCTTTTCAGTCCATGCAAGACTTTTTTTGTTGTTGGTTTGTATTTTGTTTTGGGGCCATGCCCAGTGGTACTTAGAGCTTACTCCTGGCAGTGCTTGGGGGGACCATCTGTGATGCCAGGGATTGAATGAAGGAAGGCCTTATGCAAGACAAGAGCCTTATCCCCTGTATTATCTTTCCTGTCCTCACTCCTTTTTATTTATTTATTTTTTAAAAAATTTTATTGAATCACCATGAGATACAGTTACAAAACTTTCATGTTTGAGAGTCAGCCATACAGTGATTGAACACCCATCCTCCACCAGTGTGCATTTTCCATCACCAATGTCTCCAGGGCTAGAACCCAAACATCTTGCAGACAAAGCATGCATTCACCTACTGAGTTTTTATACCACCTATAATTATGTAAGGCTTAAGAGCAAGGGTCCCCCCTCACCCCCACATCCCAGTTCTCACCCTGCCTCTATGGCAGACAGTTTCCCTAATACTGTCACTCTACTTTTGCGCATTCTATTTTGCCTGAAGTTTTCCACCACCATTCAAGCCTGCCTGCCTGCCAGGGGCAGATGCTAGATAATTTATTTTGCATTGCTCATTTTGAATATCATGAGAGCTTGGAATCCTACATTGTAAATGGTTGGGTCCAGAGCCATCACTGTAGGGTACTAATCCATTTGGGGATTCAATTGGGAGTCTCTGGACCAGGGCTGTTGGTGCGCTAATATGTTGCCAGCTGGAAGCTTGTCGGTGTGACAGCCAGGCCAGTGAGCGGGCGGGGAGCCAGGGAGGGACAGCCGTCCCTCCCTGACCCCTCTGCCGCCATGTGACTCGGAGATTTAATCCTGGAACCCGCATATCTGGGCCTTGCTTGTGGAAGCTCTTGGTCGCCAGGATTCCATCTGGAGCAGGCGGGGAGACTGCACCTGCTCCATCTGGGGTGCCCTGGTGAAATTGGCTGGGTATGGTGCCCCCCTCCTTATTAAAGTGTTTTATTATGGATTTTAAAGCATAGGATAAAGCAGAATAGGATCTGAATCTCCCAAACTCTAGCCTGGTATGCGTACATGCTGCCTCATTAGTCGTAATGTATGGCCAGACTTAGCTCCCCCTTCCCAGTCATTCTAAAGCAAATCCAGATACATCACTTTTGCCTATGCATTCTTTATAACCTCTACCGATGAGAAAGGCTTTTGTCTTTTGGGGGAGTCTCCCAAGTGGTGCTCAGGCGCCCCGAGGTCACTCCCGGATAGTGGTTCAGTGCTGGGGCTCGAGCCCTTGATGCTGCTGCAGACCTGCAATGCTGAGGGCCAGCTGACCCACACCTCACTAGGCTCTGTGCATTGAACTCAGGTCAGGCACAGGCTGAAAGCCATAAATACTGTACTGCCTCTCAGCACCCTGAGGAAAAGTTTTCCAAAAAGCCAGGCTGTGATTTTCCTTAAAAACAATTCTGTAGCTTGGCAGAGATATGACTAGTACTGAGATTTCCTGAACTGGTTCCGATTTCTTACCAGGTGGTTTGCTTAATTAAATCAGGATTCTGATGTGGTATTTCTCTCATCATAAAACTTGGATGTTAGTTGGTCAAATTATTTTATATAATATTTGTTTTTCTGTTTTTATATTGCAGGGGCTTTCTTTTTTTTTTTTTTAAATTCAGGCTGGAAACAGGGGTGGGGTTTGAGGCCGAACCTGTCAGTGATCAGGGCTTATTTGTAGCTCTGTAGTCAGGGATCACTTCTGGCCATTGCATGCAAAGCAGGCACCTTATTTCCTGTGTTATCTCTCTGCCCCCAGATAGGGTTTGTTGTATGAGTTTAAAATGGTCAGGTGATTTGACTGCCATAGTGCAGCGCGTAGGATGTTTGCCTTGCACATGGCTGATCCGGGGGTTCAATCTCTTCATCTCAAATATGGTCCCTGGGCACCACTCACCAGGAATAATTTCTGAGTGCAGAGCCAGGTGAGCATGAGTGGGTTTGGCCCCAAACAAACGAACTGAATAGCCAGGACAGCTCACTCTTCGAGCCTGTGTTCTCCCTTGAGCATGCATCTCGCTTGCTGGTCAGTATGTTGCTTCACTTGCTTATTTCCACTCTGGAAGTGCATTCTCTCTCGATCACATTTCCCTTATTTTTCTCCTCTGACATCTTTCTAAACAAGTTTCATCCGATAAAAACTGTCGTACTTCACTACAAAAAATTTTTTACATGACCAGGACATTTTCTTTTTGCTTAGTGTGTCTTATTTTACTTATCTTGAGTATTGATCTTGTCCCGTGTTTCTCAACCTTTCACTGACTGTGGCCCCTTTTGATCTTGTTTTCTTCCAGTCACCACTCTGTCCTATCGATTAGCCCCAAGTCTTAGGCTGTACCTATGCCTGCCCTTACATTTATGAACTTTTCACCTGTGGCTTCCTGAGAGTATGCTGGAGACCCTCAGGAGGCTGTACTGCCCCTGTTGAAGAAAGGCTCATCTGTCATATGGCTTTTACTTATGAATATAGCACAGATAATCGGAAAATGTCTACAGTGGCATTTCTTCTTGTCAAGTGTGTTGGTCACATATAAGGATCAGTCCTATATCATTATATGGTTATATTGCCTATATGCGTAGTTATCTATCATGAGCTAAAGAAGTAATTCAAAACATTTCCTGGCCCATTTCTTTCTTCCCACCAACATTTATTAATATAAAAAAATGTAGGTTTTAGTTCTGTCAAATTATTTCGTATTTTGTTTTTACATTTAATTTTTATATGGTTTCTTTTGCTCTTTTTTTATATAAATAATAATTTTTTCCTACACTTTTTGGGTCACATCTGGTGATACTCAGGGTTACTCCTGGCTCTGCACTCAGGAATTACTCCTGGCAGTGCACGGGTGGACCATATGGGATGCTGGGGATCGAACCCAGGTCTGCCACGTATAAGGCAAATGCCCTACCCTCTGTGCTATCACTCTGATTCCAATAATTACTTTTTGTTTTGGAGCCACACCTGGTGGTGCTCAGGGCTTACTCCTGGTTTTATATTCAGGGATCGTTCCTGGGAAGCTCAGGGGACCACGTGGGGTGCCAGGAATAGAACTTGGGTTGGCCACGTTGTAAGACGAGTGCCCTAACTGCTGTACTATTGCTCTGCCCTATAAATTATTTCTGATTTTGAAAAATGACTTGGAGGGGGCTGGAGAGATAGTACAGTAGGTGGGGCACTTGCCTTACATACATTTGACCCGGGTTCAAGCCAACAAAACAAAACGACCTGGATATAAGGGTCTGGGGAGACAGCTCAAAGGGCTACAATACACACATTGCATGCCATAGTTCCAGTTGATCCCCCCTACAACTTGGTCTCCTGAGAACTGGGAGCACCCCGCAGCACAGCTAGGGTGTCACTATAACAGACCAAAAAGTACAATTAAGTAAAAGTGAAATTAGACTTCTGTTGCACATGGCCGACCTGGGCTTGATCCTCATATGATCCTTGAGCACTGACTGAGCCAGGAGAAAAGAGTAAGCCCTGAGCACTTGCTGGTATGACCCCCAAACCAGAAAAAGGGCGGGGGGGGGGGGGGAGGGCAACAAAAAGGAAAAAAGAAAAGAAATTAGGTATAGGTGGGCCAGGGAGATATCTCAAAGGATTGAGTTCGTGCTTGAGCCCTGGCATGGCGGGGGCCCAGCACCCTGCCATGGAAGCAGCCTCTGTTGCCTTTCACCACTGTGCTCTGCAGTATTTCCCCAAGCTGGTAGTTAGAGCTCTATTTAGTAATTTAAAAGAGAGATTGAATGGTCGGAATGATAATATAGTGGCCAGGGCACTTGCCTTGTATGCGGCTGACCCTGATTTAATCCTCAGCATCCCGTATGGTCCTCAGAGCCCTGCCAAGAGTGACACCTGACACAGAGTCAAGAATAAGCTCTAAGCATCGCCAGGTATAGCTTCCAAACCAAAAACATAAAATTAAAATGAGGTTGACTTGTCAGTACTAGACTGAGATATTTGAGAGAATCATCATGCATCCTTGTGCTCTAGCCCTGATGACTGAGGCAGTTATTTTGTGCCTTTTAGGAACTGAGACACTCTGCCCCCCTCACCATTTATCTCAGGAGAAACTCAGCACTTGAGAGCCGGAGAGATGGCTCGCTGGGCTGAGCTCGGGCTTTGCATGGATGGCTTTGCGGGTTTGATCCCTGGCACCACAATGGTCCTCAAACACTGCCAGGAGACAGTCCTGAGCATGGGCGGGTATGCAGAACAATAACAAAACCAAATAGCCCTCCTGTACATAATTACACACACACACACACACACACACACACACACACACACACACACCCTCATATCTGACTTCCCATGTTGGGTTTGGGTCAGTCGTGTCTTGGTTTTTCCTGCCTACAGGACAGTTACGATCTGAGCGGCAAGCGGAAGGCCTTCCTCATGTGTGTGAAGAAGCACAGGCCGGGGGCGAACCAGGACATCGAGCTCATGAAGGAGTGGCTTGGCCAGTGCCGTTTCGAACACACCTCCTGCATCGATCCCGACAAAATGGTAATGTCCGAGTGACCTGCTTAGTGCAGCCGCTTCTATTCTCTCTTCCTTTGTGGGGTGATGTCCCAGCTCCCCTTCTTGTCTGGCAGGGATCACCTGGGGCTCCAGTCCTGACTAGAGGACAGGAGCAGTGGACTAGAGAAAGAGAGACCAGGAATGTGTCCCAGCAAGGTGGGCAGGAAGGCCCAAGGATGAGCCGTGGTGGTGAGTCCAGAATGAGCAAGTTCTGAAGCCCTTAGGAATAGGGTAGGCCATGGAAATAGCTTTGAGAGGTCAGCGTGTGCCATGCCAGACACATCCCAGTAGCGCTAGTGCCTAGGATTTGGAAAAAAATTTTTTTTTCCTTTTTGGGTCACACCTGGCGATGCACAGGGGTTACTCCTGGCTCTGCACTCAGGGGTTACTCCTGGCGGTGCTCAGGGGAC